>CAUYRH010139190.1:0-43374 GCA_963574655.1 Perodicticus potto | reverse complement strand
AAAAATGACGGCTGCAACCAAAAAACGGCCGGGCGTTGTGGCGGGCGCCTGTAGTCCCAGGTACTTGGGAGGCAGAGGCAAGAGACTCGCTTGAGCCCAGGAATTGGAGGTTGCTGTGAGCTGTGATGCCACAGCACTCTATCCAGGGTGACAGCTTGAGGCTCTGTCTCAAAAAAAAAAAAAAAAAAGGAAAGCTTATAAAACAACAGGCACAGAATGGGCCTCCATAGGAAAGCTTGATTTCCCACCTCGAACCCCACACGTTTCCTCCTTTAACCATAAAAGGTAATAATGGGTAATAAGAAAAACATATATTGAACAATTATTTAAATATTATGCTAAGTACTTTATATATGTTAACTCTTTTCATCATCACATTAACCCTATGAAATATAGCCTATTATTATACCCATTTTTATCAATAAGGAAACTGAGCCCAGAGGGTTTATATAATTTGCTCAAGGAAAAGCACTGGTCAGTGGCAGTCTGTGTATATAAATTGAACCACCATCTACCCAGTTGCCTGTCCCAGAAACCTAGGAATCAGCATTAATTTCTTCCTTTGCCTTTCTCTCCATATTCTTACTGTCTTAGGTCAGGCTATCACCATTTCTCACCTGAACTGTTATACCAGCCTTCTGACTATTTCCATTAATGTGAATTTATAGGCTATTCTCCACATAGCTGACATGTGTATTTGATAAACCTGCAGTCATAATGAGAGATTTTTAACACACCTCTTTTGAAAACTGACTTCGTGCAGATAAAATAGTCATACAGATAAATAAGATTTATCTTTATTGTGTGGGCAACACAATTAACTAACCAAAGCTGATGGATGTATGTAGAATCCTAAACACACACAAAAATAAGGAATGCTTGAGTTACACTTGGAACATTTTACAAAGATTGCCTATGCCACAAAATGAGTTTCAACAAATACCAAACGATCATTGTCATGCAGACATATTTTTTGATCACATTTAATAAAATCACAAATTAATAACAAAAAGATTGTTAAGTGCTAAAAAAAAAGAATAATAATTTCCCAGCTCCCTTGGCTCTGGCATCCTGGTAGGCTCTGCTGCTGGGAAACACTGACAGTGCTGACTGTAAACTGGGAAAGCAGAAGGGGAAACGCGGGATCTATTTCTCTTGACTCCCAGCTCCTTTGGGCAGTCCCCACTTCAGTGCCAACTCATTCCAGATGACCTCAGGCAGAAGGTCAGCTAACAGGGTCAGCTAAGACCACCTCCTTCCAATTTCCCTTCTGACCTAAAAGTTAATCTCTAGTTGACCCCAGTAAGCTTCTCAGCTTCTCTATTGTCTATGGAATGAATTCTCTTTATTAAATTCCAGTTTAATACACACGCACGCACATATACACACACCATGACTGACGTAACTTTGAACATTTAGAAATTACATCTAAAGTTTTGAGGGTCAGTATTTTCAGACAGACAATCACACAAACTATACATGAAGATTTTTGGACACAGGTAGAGTATTTCTCACAAAGACATGAATATCCCAAAAAACAAGTTCTGATTTTGAGCCGCCTCCTGGCTTGGCTGTTCACCTATCTTTTTTTCTTCCTTTCACCAATTTTGTGTAATTCCTTGATTGTAGAAGCAGCTGTAGGCAGCTCCATTAGAAGCCCCCACTTGCACCAACCTTCTACCCTTGAAAACAAGGCTTTCGTTCCTCATGCCTGTTTCATTAACTGCATGCTAGGAGATAAACTCTAGAATTTTTCTTGACCGGACTTTTCTCTCGACCTTCCAACTGCAATTATTTTGTTGGATTTAACTTCATTCCTGCATCTACATCTATTTACTGGACATCTGCACTATACATTTTCAGAATACCAAATTTTAAAAGGCTAAATCTCAATCCATCAGCTGTCTTCCTCTCTCTGGACTCTGCTGTTCCTGATGCTACCTCTGACCTCACCACATTCCCACACACTCAGCCCTGAAAATCTCAAAGCTTCAGGGTGCTTGCGGACTACACCTCTCTCCCACCACTATGGCTTTTGTTCCAAACACAGAGCCTGACACGTAATAGGTACGCAATAAATATTTTTTGTTTTTTTTTAATAGTTTTTATTATTAAATCATAGCTGTATACAGTAGTGCAATCAAGGGGTACAATGTTCTGGTTTCATATACAATCTGAACTATTTTCATCAAACCGATTAACATAGTCTTCCTGGCATTTTCTCAGTTATTATATGAAGACATTTGTATTCTGCATTTAGTAAGGTTCATCTGTACCCTTCTAAGATGCACCGTAGGTGTGACCCCACCACTTACCCTCCCTCCACTCCAACCTCCTCCCTCCCCTTCCTACCTTTGCCCCTTTCCCCATATTCTTGTGCTATAGTTGGGTTATACCCTTCATACAACAGCTATAATTCAATGACGAGGCTCCTCTTTCTTTCTCATTCCATGTCCCTTTATAATTTGTGTAGCCCTGTAACGTCCTCTCAGGTCTGTTCTCTCTTTATGTTTCCGTTGTGACTGGTCCTCTTGGCTGCTCACCTGCAGAGGCAGCGGGGAGGGCTATAACTCTGAGAGTTAAATTATAACTAATCTCATAACAATGTTTAACAAAAGCCATATTAACGAGGCAAAATACTTCCCAGGCAGCAAGAAGTGTGAGACTTGATTGTAATGTCTTTATGCTGTTAACACAATTGAGAAAGAATGTGCGGGTCAGATGGGTGTTAGTGTGTGGAAAACACCGCAGAGGTCAAGGTCAGTGGGCTCTTGTCAAGTTTGTTCAGGAACCTCCCTGGTTCAATTATTTTGTTGGATTTAACTTCTCTAAAACCAAACCTGACCAACCTCTGTATTTCTGACAATCCCATACTGTTTCTTTCTTTCCTTTTCTTTTTGAGACAGACTCTCACTCTGTCACCTGGCTAGAGTGTAGTGATATCACTACGTTCCTCATGGCTCACTGCAGCCTCAGACTCCTGGGCTCAAGCCATCCTCCTGCCTCGGCGTTCTGAGTAGCTGAGACTACAGGTGTGCACCCCCATGCCCAGATAATTTTTTCTATTTTTAGTGGAGAATATGGTCTTGCTCTTGCTCAGGCTGGTCTTGAACTTCTGAGCTCAAGGGGTCCTTTCGCCTTGGCCTCACAGAGTGCTAGGATTACAGGTATGAGCCACAGCAGCCAGCACTAGCAGAGGTTCTTAAACACTAGATTCTCAGACTCCAACCAAGAGATTCTGACTCAGTGGCTCTGGGGGGTGGAGAAATCTTAAAGTATATATTTCTAAAAAAAAAAATCTTACTCCAATGTGGTTTTGAAGAGCAGCTAGATTGGTTAGAAACCACCATCATATACAAGCCCAGTAGAATCAGCTGAAATGGTGTTTTAAGTGAGCGTTAGCCCACCTCTTTCAACCTCTGTAACATCCACCCTCAGTCACTGCAAATAAAATAGTTTGTCTGCTATGCAAATTCAGCTTTGAGACAAGTCCCCTAGGCATTCCCTTCCCAACCAGATTGTAACCTTCAGCCCCCTTACTAAAGTAATTCTGGAGTATATATAATAATCCACATTGTAGTTTTCAAAGAACTTCCAGGATAGATATCAACACAAGCACAGGATAGCATACTTTAAGACTAAAAGGATTGGGTGAGTACTAAGGACATTGAGCATTCATATTCAGAAGGGGAAGCAATAAGTCATTGGCCTCATAGTGAATAATGCCTCATCCTTCATAACTGCAAAACTGGGCAGGTTATGGGCGCCTCATAGTGAAGAAAGAGCGAATCATGGAAGAAAGTGAACCTGGGACACATCATGATAGGAAAAAAGGAATAGAAAACTAGTGGGTCTGAGAATCTAGAAATAAAACTGGCTTTGCCATTTACTAGTTGGGTGTCTTTGAAAATAGACATATGAAAATTAAGAACTTATCACTATCTATTCTATCACTAACTATTCTGATATTAAGGGCCAGGCACGGTGGCTCATGCCTGTAACATAGCATTCTGGGAGGCTGAGATGGGTAGATTGACTGAGCTCACAGATTTGAGCCAGCCGGAGCAAGACTGAGACTCCATCTCTAAAAACAGCAGGGTGTTGTGGTGGGCACCTGGAGTCCGAGCTGCTTGAGAGGCTGAGACAAGAGAATCTCTTGAGCCCAAGAGTTTGAGGTTGCTGTGAGCTGTGACGCCAGACTACTCTATGGAGGGAAACAAGTAAGACTCTTACCTAAAACAAAGAAAAAGAATCTGATATTAAAATATTAATATTTGCAAAAAATACAATTTAAGTCAAAAATTATTATTAAAGAGTGATAAAACTCTATGATAAAGAATAGTCCACCAAGAGGACAAAATAGGGTGGCACCTGTGGCTCAGTGAGTAGGGCGCCGGTCCCATATGCCGGAGGTGGTGGGTTCAAACCCAGCCCCGGCCAAAAACTGCAAAAAAAAAAAGAGGACAAAATAATCTTTTACGCACTCAAAAAAAAAAAAAGAGGCTTGGCGCCTGTGGCTCAAGCAGCTAAGGCACCAGCCACATACACCTGAGCTGGCGGGTTCAAATCCAGCCCTGGCCCGCCAAACAACAATGAGGGCTGCAACCAAAACATTGCTTGCCAGGACTAAGTTGGGCCTTGGTGATACAGTGGTAAGTAAATGAGTGGATCCTGCGCTCCTGAATTTAACATAATTTACTATCTTGAGAGTCATTGAAATTTTTCTTCATTCCTTAAAATATGCACACATATGTGGATTATAAAATTAATGCTATTATGATTTAGTTTGTACTTTATAATGATGGCAGCTCTATTTAACCGACATGTAGGTAATCACAGAGAGATAAAAACTAATTTGTGGATTGTAAAGAGGCACCTACTCTACATAGTAGATACCATAGACAGGGTCTTCAATCTTTCCCCAACCAGCAGACAGTTCTGAAAAATAAAAGAACGTTTAGAGAAAGAAGAACATATTTTTGAAGAGCCTCAGGATTTTCAGCAACTGAATTGGGTAAAAAGAGAAAGACTCAGAAAAATGTCTTAAATCCAATTAAAACTGTGTACCCTAAATTAATACAAAATAAAGTATTAACTAATTAAAAAAAAAAAAAGAAAGAAAAAGAAAAACCCTCCTTGAAATATGTTAATACATAAACTGGGAGAAATAACACATCTTTGTTAGATAATGATGGATCAAGTATTTAAAACGTTAATAAGTATAGCTGGATGCTGTGGTGTGAGCCTGTAGTTCCAGCTATTTAGAAGGCTGAGGGGGCTCACTCGAGTCCTTGAGTTCAAGGCTGTAGTGTGCTATGTTTACACCTGTGAATAGACACTTCACTCTAGCCTGGGTGACATAGTGAACAAGAAAGGGAAGCTAAGATACAGTGAAATTACTTGCCCAAGATCATATACCTAGTAAGTGAAAGAGCTGGAATTCAAACTGCAGAAATCTGTTTCTATGTCAGCCCTCTCAGCTGAAGTGGCATTTCAAGATATGACCTTAAAATGCATTTACAAAAAAATAAAGAAGTATTAAAGATAAGCCAATTAAGCTTTCAATATTCAATTCAATAACTGAAAACAAAGAATAAGTCCCCAAAAGAAAAAAGAAGGAGAAGGTAAAAATAAGAATAGAAATAGATGCAGTAGAAAACTCACAAATTAAAGTCATCAACACCAAAATCTGGTTCTTTGAAAAGCCTAATAAAATATATAAACTTCTTTAAAAACATCAATGGAGAGAGAAATTCATGAAGAATGCATTATGACAGAGATAAACAAAGAGGTGGCATAACTAGAAATAAGGTAGAGATTTAGAAAATTACAAACAGTATAAAGAACTTTTGCCAGTAAACTTGAAAATTTAAAGGAAAACAAAGATTGGCAAAATTTTACAAGACATAAAAACCCAGGGAAACAAGACTCAATAAAGAAATGGAGGGTAGTTAAGAATCTCCCACCTCTCCTCTCTCCACTTACAAAGATAGGCGGTATAGACAATTCTACAGTGTATTTTAACAAGCCTGGAAAGACTCGATAATCCAAAGTTTTCATAGTTTTAAAGAATAAGGAGAAACAGAAGGAGGAAGAGGCAAGCCATGCAGTTCATTTTATGAAGTTATAATTAATTTAACCCGAAGATGGGACGGGCACAATACAAGAAAAGGGAGTTAAAGATGAAAGACGGCGAAAGAAAATATTGGCAAATAGGCCAATAGTCAGAGTCCTGGTGTAATCTATTTCTCAATTAATATAGAAAGAGAGCAGAGGAAGTCTTTTTTTTTTTTTTTTTTTTTTTTTTAGAGACAGGGTCCCACTTTGTTGTCCGCGCCATGTCATTGCAGTCACTGGCTCTTGGGCTTATCCCATCCTCTTGCCTCAGCCTCCCAAGTAGCTGGGACTACAGGTGCCCGCCACAATGCCCGACTATTTTTTTGTTGTAGTTTGGCTGGGGCTGGGTTTGAACCTGCCACCTTTGTTATATAAGGCCGGCACCCTACCCACTGAGCCACAAGCACCACCCAAGCAGAGGGAATCTTAATTCTGTGAAACTGCCAGGTCCTTCCTACTGACCAGTTTCCCAGTTTATGAAGGTTGAGGCATCTCCCAAAATGCAAGGTTAATTTTTCTTTTCCTTTTTTCTTTCTTTCTTTCTTCTTTTTTTTTTTTTGGAGACCGAGTCTCAAACTGTCACCCTGGGTAGAGTGCTGAGGAGTCACTGCTCACAGCAACCTCAAACTCTTGGGCTTAAGCGCTTAAGCGATCTTCCCAAGTAGCTGGGACTACAGGTGCCAGCCACAAAGCCAGGCTATTTTTTGATTATAGTTATCATTGTTGTTTGGTGGGCCCCGGCTGGATTCGAACCTGCCAGCTATGTGGCTGGCGCCTTAGCCGCTTGAGCTACAGGTGCCAAGCCAGGTTAGCTTTCCTTAATGGGATCATTCTATGGCCTGAGGAAACAAGTCCTCGCATCCTGTGCCATAACCATTGACACTTCGCGCTTCTTGATCTCGAATGGGATAGGATGTTCCTGAGATACTGGACAGCAGTGTAACTTCATCAGGACACCATATCATCAAAACCACCCAGATAATCTCATACTGGATTAAATGAAGCTGCAAGCATTTCACTGGAACCATTGGCTCCCGTCTCCTTCATGGGCATCTCCTCAGCTGGATTAGCTGGCACACAACGAGACCGCTTTTTGTTTTAGCAGCTTTTGTTCCTCCTCCTTGCTTACATGCATTATTATTTCAATTTTTGTCGCTAACTGCCAAATTGAATGTTCACAAAATGTACTTGGAGGGTTTCATTGAATATTCATTATGTGAAAAACAGCTTTGGATTCAGAAAGTGTTAGATTCTCCATTTCATTTGGTCTGCAAATAAACATGGCCAGTAGTTACTAGAGATTACCTGTGGTGTGGGACGATGGAGAGGGACCAGGGCACTTCACTTTGACTTTATTCCCCTCTTAATTATTATAACTTGTTATAATGATTATGTATAATTTTTCTAATTTGAAAAGAAAGGAAGGAAAGGGGCAGAGGGAGAGGACCAGAACATTAAGGGATTATTGTGAGGAGTATATGAGATAATGCAGAAACATATCAGGCACTTGGTACTTTGCCCAGTACAATGTTACCCACCGTCACTGGGCAGTACTCACCTAGATATCTCACATATGATAAATGTTCAAAAATGGTAAATAGTCTTTTAAAAAAACCCAAAGAAGGTAAGTTTCTTACCAACTATATTTTAAATTTTTATTTTGCTTATTCTTTTTTATTCCTTATAAATTTTACATGTTTTTTTTTTCTTTAAATTTTTGAATTTAGGGGCCAGGCATGGTGGCTCACACCTATTATCCCAGCACTTGGGGGGCCGAGGCATGTGGATTGCCTGAGCTCACAGGTTAGAGACCAGCCTGAGCCAGAGCAAGACCTTGTCTCTAACAAATAGCCAGCTGTTGTGGCAGGTGCCTATAGTCCCAGCTACTTGGGAGGCTGAGGCAAAAGGATAGCTTGGGTTTGAATCCAAGAGTTTGAGGTTGCTGTGAAGTAAGATGCCATGGCACTCTACTGAGGGTGACCAAGTGAGACTCTGTCTCAAAAAAAAAAAAATTCTTTTTTGAACTTGGTTTTTTGTTTTAAAGAAAAAATAGGCTCACCTTGAGGAATACATTGGCTTAGATTCTTTAAAAATGAAACAAAGAGGGGCCAGGCGTGACTGCTCATGTCTGTAATCCTAGCACTCTGGGAGGCTGAGGTGGGTGGATTGCCAGAGCTCAGAAGTTTGAGACCAGCCTGAGTCAGAGCCAGACCTTGTCTCTAAAAATAGCCGGGCGTGGTGGCAAGCGCCTGTAATCCCAGCTACTAGGGAGGCTGAGGCAAAAGAATTGCTCGAGCCCAAGAGTTTGAGGTTGCTGTGAGCTGTGACGCCACAGAACTCTACCCAAGACAACAAACTGAGAATCTGTCTCAAAAAGAAAAAGAAAAAGAAAGAAAGAAACAAACAAAGAAAGATCTAAAGAACAACAATGCTAATTTCCTGATATTATAATTAAATATTCAGTGATATGTTTGAAATTATGTTAAAATAGTTACTAATTACTTGTAGGCAATGTAGAAACACTGTGATTTGTTGCTAATAGAGGGAAAGTTGATGTAACTTCCGTAAAGGGTAATTTGGCAGTACCTTCAAAGGCAGAAAACATACATTTATTGGATCTAATTCCACTTTTAAGTAATGATCCAATAGAAATGGCTCCACATGTGTGAAATGATTTAGATATTACTCTGTATCCATTGTAATGGCAAAGCTTGGAAACAATGTACACGAAAATCAATAATGAGCTACTTTTAAGTAAATATGATGCACTGTTACAGAGTAAAATAGATACAATAGACTACTCTAAATATACTTTTCTTCAAAATGTTCCAAAAGAAGGGAAATTAAAACTAGAACTTTGGATAGAATATGCCTTCATTTGGGAGGAGGATGTATATGTGTTTGCACTTCCATGTATTTGCATTTATTTTGTATGTACCTATTTATATTTTACGGGTATACATATTTATATAGTATTTGTATAGTTCTATTTGTAAATGCATGGAATAGCTCTGTAATGACGCCTAATAAAGTTGAGAAAATCATTGACTTTGGAGAGGGACTGAGTTGCTGGAAGACAGATTGGAGAGACTGGCTTAGTGTGCCACTTTGTGTTTTGTGCAATATACAGGTATTCCTATCTAAAACAGAAATTTAAAAATAAAGACAATGTAGAATGTTGAAATTAATAGAAAAGAGTGAACATTTGTTAATAACATGAGTGCCAGCAGATGGAGAAGGAATTTGTACTGAACAATTCTCCAAATATAGAAATCTAATTTTTTCTCCAAAAGCAGAAGAACAAGGGGACAGGAAACTGGAGAAAGTCAGACAAACATGGCATGTTCAGAAATCTGTCTGCAGCTTAAAGGTTATTTTTTTATCGGCTGAGGATTATCGGATGACCCATTTCTTCTTTGTCAAAACTAAGGTAAAGTGGTTAATTTTATGATATGTGAATTATACCTCAATTTACAAAAGATAAATTAGTTTTTAAGAAGTTAAAGGTGATGACACATTTATATAATGGAATAATACTCAGCAATAAAAAGAAAGGAAGTATTGATATATGCATTGGATGAATGACATAGGCCAGTCTCCAAAGGTTACACAGTGTATAAGAGTCCATTTATGTGACATTCTCAAAGACAAAATAATAATAATAATAATAATAATAATAATAATAATAATAATTACTATTATTATTATTTGAGACAGAGCCTCAAGCTGTCACCCTGGATAGAGTGCTGTGGCATCACAGCTCACAGCAACCTCCAATTCCTGGGCTCAAGCGAGTCTCCTGCCTCTGCCTCCCAAGTAGCAGGGACTACAGGGGCCCGCCACAACACCCCGCCATTTTTTGGTTGCAGCCATCATTGTTGCCTGGCGGCCCCGGCTGGATTCGAACCCACCAGCTCAGGTGTACATGGCTGGCGCCTTAGCCCGTTGAACCACAGGTGCTGAGCCTCAAAGACAAAATTATAAGGAAGAACAGAGAAATACTTTCCAGGGGCCAGGAGGGAATGAATATAAAGGGAGCACAGGAGGGAGCTTTGGGGTAGTGATGCAATTGTTTGTTCTGTATCTTGATCCTGGTGATAGATCCTGGCCTATACATACATTAAAATTAATAGAACTGCACATTGTGAGAACAAAATCAAATCTACTACAGTAGAACTTCTGTAAGTTGACCACCCAAGGCACTGGAACAAAGTGGTCAACATCTGGAGGTAATCAACATAAGGAAGTAGGCCTGCTGTACTGATACATAGGGATACATAGTGAAGGAGGTGGTTAATGTAGAGAGGTAGTCAACTATGGAGTTTTTACTGTATATAATAATTTTTTTACTCTTTTTTGTTTTGGATCAATGTAATTTTTTTTTTCTTTTTTGCAGTTTTTGGCTGGGGCTGGGTTTGAACCCACCACCTCTGGCATATAGGGCCAGTGCCCTACTCCTTTGAGCCACAGGCACCACTGTGTATATAATAATTTTTTAAATAAATGTTTAAAAACCCATTCTCATGGCTTGGTACCATAGCACAGTGGTTACGACACTGGCCACATACACTGAGGTTAGTGGGTTTGAACTTGGCCTGGGCCAGCTAAAACACCAATGACAACTTGCAACAACAACAAAAAATAGCTGAGTGTTGTGGAAGATGCCTATAGTCCCAGCTACTTGGGAGAGTGAGGCAAGAGAATCGTTTGAGCCCAAGAGTTTGAAGTTGCTGTGAGCTGTGACGCCATGGTACTCTACTGAGGGTGACATAGTAAAACTCTGTCTCAAAAAAAAAAAAAAAAAAAGTTCTCATGCAGTCACTCATGCCTGTAATCCTAGCACTCTGGGAGACTGAGGCAGGTGGATTGTTTGAGCTCAGGAGTTTGAGACAAGCCTGAGTAAGAGTGAGAACCCATCTCTTCTAAAAATAGAAAAACTAGCCAGTCTTGTGGTGGGTGCCTATAGTCCCAGCTACTTGGGAGGCTGAGGCAAGAGGACCACTTGAGCCCAACAATTTGAAGTTGCTGTGAACTATGATGTCATAGCACTCTACCCAAGGTGACAGAGTGAGACTCTATCTCAAAAATGAACGGACAAACAAAAAAAAACCCCAAAGAAACACAAAGTAAAGTCCTTATTTCTGGTGTTTGAGTTTTGCTTTTATACTGTGTCAACAAGTTTTCACTGGTAATCTGATTTTAGGGTCATAATTGTCCTGCTCTCTTTCAACAAAATAACCATAATCCTCTCCAAATTTCCTGAAGAGAGTGGGAGGGAGTAATTCCACCTCATCTGTACAGGAGCACAGTGGCTACATGTGATAAGTTCCTTCCCATGTGAAAGTGTCAGCCAAGTAGACATTGGTGGATGATCATGACATACCCAGTAACACTTACACTTCACTGTCAGAGCAACCCTAGGCCCTAGTATTAAGATGACTGAGCTACAGTGGAGAACTAAAGATTCTAAGGAAGCATCAAATCTGGGGAAACAATTCCGGCCTAAGCTCCTTTTCCCATAGTTGTTCAGCAACTCTGAGTCTGTCCAAGGCAGAGAGGAAAATCAAGTCAAACAGGTCTTCCTGAAGACAAGGTGTGAAATACCAGAAACCATCTTTGCTCCTGGTGATGACACCAAGTAAGTATTTGTTGATATGAAGTATTACACATGATCCCACATCTTACCTAAGCAGCCAAAAGTTATTCCTCTTTTTGGAGAGGCAGAATTGAGGAAAACACCTACCTACCGTTCCTTTATTTCCCCTATTTATCACACATATTTGCCTCAGCCTTCATCCCAAATAACCCTAGAAAAAGCCACTTTTCGTAGGACAAGATGGGCTGATAATTTAAATCATCCCCCCACTGAGGAAGAAACCATCCTATGGAAAAAGCTGTATAAGGTACTTCCCAGTTGAAAGGGAGGGCTCTGGAGTCAGAAGTCTTGACTTGGACTCTCAGTTCTGAAAGGTATCAGCTATGTGACCTTAGGTAAGTAACTGAACTTCTCAGGCCTCAGTTCCCTATTAATTGTAGGCACTGAAAAAAACTCAGTGAACTGGTGATAATATACAAAATGCACCAGTACCAGGTCTGATGTTTAATACAGATTCAGGAAGTGGGAGCTGTTTTCATAAGATACGTCATTAATGTCACTTTTTTGAATCTGAACATGAAGAGGTGGTAGGTTCCATGAAGGTGTTCAAATCCTTTTGGTGCCCAGTTCTTATGCTTTTAGGGTTACTTACAACCTTCCTCGGGGGCTTCTTTGGTAGGCTGTAGTCCCGTTTGTTTAGGGTTTTTGCTGATCTGCTAATCAATCTAGTAAGCTATTGCAGAGATGTTAATGACTTTATTTGATTTTTCTACTGAGAGACTGATGGATTAAAGGTGCATTTCAGGCTGGGGCTGCTGGGCCATTCGGCAACCTTCAAGTAACACCGCTTTCGGCACTGGTCAGCCCAGCAGGCTGGGCTGTGGCCCCCGTGTGAGCTGGCCACCTTGTACTAGGGGCTGGTTGGAGAGGTTGTTACTGCTGCCTTTCCCATGCTCTTGGGGCCTTGTACAAATTTATGCCATCCACCTTTCTGCTTCCCTTCCTTACCTCTCCCTTCCTTCCCGGAACAGGATGCAAGAGAGCTCATTAAAGATTTATAGGGATTGTGCCAATAAAGAACTTCAGGAGTGAGTCTTTGTATGGAGAAGAATCATTAGTAAAGATTGGCTGTGTGCTCTGGGTGCCTTTAGGCAACTACTGCTTGCACTGGTGTTTAATATTTATTATTTCTTCATAATCTTTGAGCTGCTGTTTTGTCATTGTTACGAAGACTAGGGGAAAGTCCTATGAATATTTATTTTATACCACATAATATATTTACTATGGGGCTTAAAAGTTTGAGTTTTGTGTTTCTTATATAAATTATGAACAAAAAATTAAAATCACCACTACTGGTTTCATTCCAGACATATTTTATTGGGCAATAATGTATTATGGACGACAACATCACAAAAGTTGGAGATGTTAGTCCGAGATGAGTTTGACATGAAATGTTGATAAAACAATATTAAAAATGGATTTATGGAAATAAAAAGAATCCGTAAGTCACCAGAACCTGTGAATATGATATGTTACATAGCAAGGGGGGATTACAGTTGCAGATAGAATTAAGGTTACTAATGAGCTGACTTTATGATAAGAAGATTATCCTGTATTATCTGGTTGGGCCCAATGTAGTAAGGATCTTTTAAAATTGAAGAGAGCACCCAAAGAGGAAGGCAAAAAGAGATTTGAAGATGCTACACTTCTGTCTTTGAAGATGGAGGAAGGTGCCACAAAGCCAAGGAAAGCAGAAGCTGGAAAAGAAAAAAGAAAGGAAACAGTCTTCCCAGAGCCTCCAGAAGAATAAAGTTCTGCCCAGACCTTGATTTTAACTCAGTTCAGACTTCCAACCTCTGAAACTACAGGGCAATAAATTTATACTATTTTAAGTCACTAAGTTTGTGACTAATTTGTTACAGCTGCAATAGGAATCTACCAGACTAATACATATGAATGTATCTCCAATATACCTGCAAACATGAATATCAAGTGCTCAGTGGACAAGAAGAGAACAGCTTTCTGCCCTGCAGAGTCCAGATGCTGCTTGATGATGGAGTTTGCATGGGAATTATAGTGAATTACATTATACATTATAGGTATCTAACATTTATTAATAGCAACCCCATAAGGCAGTGACTGTCTCCAATTTATAGGGAACGAAACAGATTCATAGAAGGTGCAAAAAGACCCACAGCTAGTTAATTGACAGAACTAGGATTTGTAAAAGGCAAAAGAGTCATACAATCCTAGTTCTATACTCCAGCTTGTTTTCAGATTTATAACATGTGTTGATTACCCGCATTCATAGCCTAGGCAATTTTACCTCCCTCTTCTATGGTAGGTAGGAAAAGGTATGAGTGGGTCATTGATGGTGTCCACTGTACACCTCAAACTACCATGTTCCAAACTGAATTCCAGATCTTAACCTCCAAGTCGGCTCTTCTTCCTGGGCTTCCTGTCTCCATAAATAACCCCAAACTAGCCTAGTATCCAAGCCAGAAACTTGAGCTATTTCAGTGTCATGGTAGATTCCTCCCCATCCTATACCATCCATACATCACATCTAACACCAAGTCCTATCAATCCTCCCTTCCAAACTTCTCTCAAATCCACCCATTTCGTGCAGTCCACTGCCAATACGTAATCTCAGGCAACCACTAACTCTCACCTAGATACCTACATTGCTCCCTCACTGGTCTTTCTAGCTCTGATCTCTAGACTTTGTCTCTTCCTATCAATTTGCAACAGAGCAATCCGAGTGTCTCCAGAGATATAAACTCAATTATGTCATTTTCCTGCTAAGAATCACTCAATGACTTTTCATGAGGATAGAGGCCACAGGTTCTTACAGGTTTTTCTAGACATTCCAAGACCTTTCACTGGCTTACCCCTTTAGCGTCAGGCCTCATTTTCTTCCTATTCAACTATTTCCTAAAAAACGTGTCTTTCTCCCGTGACTTCACATATACTTTCTGCTCTCCCACCTCAGGGCCTTTGTGCTCTCTCTCTCTCTTACTCTAGTTAAAACTTACTATCCCTGAGATCACAATAAAAGTCACTTCTTCCAGGAAATCTTCCCTGATTTCCTCTGCTATATAATTTCCATAGCATCTGGGGTGTCCTTATCTTGGTATTTCTCAGACTGAATTGAAGACTGTTCACCCATCTGTGTCCACTTGCCTCCTCCATAACTGAGAGCTCTAATGGGTGATGGGTTATATCAGTCTTAATCATTATCATGTCATCTGCACACAGTACCATCTGACACGAGGCAGAAATAATACAAATTTGTCAAATAGACAACTACTATTACTTTTTTGATGAATATGATTATTGATTAAGCAAGGGAAGGAGAAAATTCCTCATCCTACTGCAAAAGCATAAACTTCTAAATTTGGCTGGCTGTTGACTCATTCCCAAATGCCTAAAATCTGAGCGAGTAAAGCACTTTTCATTTGAACATCACATAGCAAAGAAAGGCCTCTTTTTGAAGTTGGCCCTAGGAAGGAGGGAGTGGAGTGAGGGTCTCGGTGTATGACACACCTTTTGGGGTCAAGACACAATTATAAGAGGGACTTTACCTAACAAATGCAATCAGTGTAACCTGATTTCTTATACTCTCAATGAATCTCCAACAATACAAAAGAAAAAAAAAAGACAAAAATTGGCCCAAGAGAAAGAGGGGTATCAGTAGGCCTACCTCCTACCTGTTGCTGGAGGAATTTATCTCTACTCTGAAGAGCATCCAAGAAGATATGTTTCCTGGAAAATAAAACCAATGATATTTCCAGAGCCTCTACTTTTAATAACCAAGTACAATCAGTCTATTCATCTTTCTGGTAATGAGTTTTTTCCTTCTCAAAGTGCTCAATTCATTTTCCATTGCTGACATATAATCCAGAAATAATAGAGGTTACTCTACTATAACTCATATCCAAAAAGAGAAAGTGCCAACACCCCAAAAGAAAAGCTCTGAATTAAGTAGTCCCAAAAATAATTCTCAGCAAATCAGGAGGCTATGAAAAGGCCTATTCAGTTGTAGATGATATTTCACTTTGCTGTTTATATGGCTGCCCAAGGAAAAGAGTTCAGTTTGAAAACACCACTCTGGCTCATTCCTTTTAATTACATCCCAGGATTCAAATTTGAAAATTGTTTCCACTTCTATTTACTAATAAAGTCTGACTCAGAGGTGCTGAAATTTGAATTGGTCTTTAAAAACACTAAACTCCTGGCAGCGCCTGTGGCTCATCGAGTAGGGTGCCGGTCCCATATACCAAGGGTGGCGGGTTCAAACCCGGCTCTGGCCGAAGTGCAAAACAAAAAAAATAGCCGGACGTTGCGGCGGGTGCCTGTAGTCCCAGCTACTTGGGAGGCTGAGGCAAGAGAATCGCCTAAACCCAGGAGATGGAGGTTGCTGTGAGCTGTGTGACACCACGGCACTCCACCGAAGGTGATAAAGTGAGACTCTGTCTCTACAAAAAAATAAATAAATAAAAAAGTAATAAATAAATAAAAATAAAAACCCTAAACTCCCATTGTGTGGAAATGCGCAAAGCACTCCTTCAGAGATTAGATCCCTGGTGAATATGTCATGAGAAATAAACCTTTGTTGTTTTGGCCACTGGAGCTTGGGGCATTCTTTGACAATTTTCTGTAAGTCCTCTCAGTTCAAGACCACTTTGGAAGCCAACACAGGAAGCAGACAGCTGAGGAAAAAAATACTAGTTTATTACTCATAGGGCCAGTTTGGGGAAAAAGGCACAGATATTAGCCAACATCAGTTTTCCTAAACAATTCCGTCTGAACTGATCCTATCCACCCCAAACTTGATCTCTCTCCACTATAAGGCCAGACTCTAACATAAGCAATTTTCCTCTTGGATGCCCAGGTACAGTGGCTCATGCCTGTAATTTTGGAGCACCAAGTGGGACGAGCCCTTGAGCTCAGGAGCTGGAGACCAGCCTGAGCCATACCTGGGTATCTTGGCACACCTGTTCTGCCAGGTACTTGGGAGACTGAGGCAGGAGAATTGCTCAAGCTCAGGAGGTTGAGGTTGCTGTGAACTATGATGATGCCATGGAACTCTACCGAGGGTGACAAAGTGAGACTCTGTCTCAATCTTCCCCCGCTTTTTTCTCCTGGAGACTCAGAACGAGAGGTTCTTGAGGAGAAGTGGAGCAGGGAAATAGGGCAATATAACGAAGGGACTCAGCTGAGCACTGTCTGTTCCATCTCCTCCTGCACCAGTCAGGTAAGGCATTCCTCCCAAGGAAGCATTCCCCTTCTTTCCCTTTCTGAGGAAAGGAAATTCTTTCCTCATAGTTCCAACTCATAGTTGAAGCAATAGGATATTGATCCAGTTAAAACTAAGGGTGAAAGCCAATGGAACACACAAGGCCTTCTTTCACCTTAAATTATGATTCTTTTTAAATGCCTCTGTTTAATTAATTGATTATCTTTTTTAGAGTTGGGTCTTGTTGTGTCGCCCAGATTGGAGTGCAGGGGCCATTCACAGACATAATAATTGTGCATTACAGCCTTGAACTTCTGGTCTCAAGTGATCCTCCCCTCCAGAGTAGCTGGGCCTACAAGTGCACACCACTATGCTTGGCTCCATTTTTGAATGACCAGCTTTGTATGCTCCAAATTTATGCAATGTGACACCTGTCCTGGAAGGTGGAGAGGTCAGACTCATCTGTCTTCAGAGAAAGCAGGATCCTGTACTTTTTCTAAGACTGAGAAGCCGGGTCAAATAAAACTATATCTGGGTAATTATAGGTTTATCTGAGTTCCAAGAACAGATCTGAAGGAGATAAGTGCCTAAAAGACATCCCAAAGAGAAGAATGTGAAAGGAATAGAGACAGTCTTATTATTTCAGCTTTTTTTTTCTTTTCTTCCATGTCTTGTTCTGTTACCCTGACTAGAAAGCAGTAGAGTTATCACAGATCACAGCAACCTCAAACTCCTGGGTTCCAGAGATTCTCCTGCCTCAGCCTCCTAAGAAGCTGGGACTGTGGGGCGTGTGCCACCTATCCCTGCCAATTTTTCTATTTTATGTAGAAACTGGTCTGTTGATCAGGCTGGTCTTGAACTCCTGGCTTCAAGCCATCCTCTCACCTCTTCCTCCCAAAAGTGTTGCAATTATAGGCATGAGCGTGAGGGACCATTTTTGTCTTATAACAGGAGAGCTTTGGGTCTGATTATAAGCCTCTTGGCATCAGGGGTTATAGTAGGAGATGATAGAAGCACATCCTCCCCCACGGCTGCTGCCTCCCTCATTTACTAAATGAAGGATGTTTAACACTTTATTAAAATCCAGGGTCTTATTGTAGATGTCATTATAGAAGTAGTATGGAATTTGGCCTTAAGTTCAAGACAAAGCAGTATATTGCTGAGGACATGGGACATCTCTGTAGCCCAGCAGTTTGAAGCAAGAGGAGAAGCACAATGTAGTAACGCCTTGGAAAAAAAAAACAACCAACTCATCCTGTGATTGTCATGTGGGATTTATCAATTGAGTAACAAACATGTGTTTGACTTCCAAAGTCATAAAATGCCCTTAGTCTCTGCCAATTATGAAAATCTCTCTCTCATCGAGAGTCAAGATAGACAGGAAGATAAAGGGGGATGCTTCTCACTCTTTTAACACATTTAGAGGCTATATAACAAATTGAGTCATTTTTGGTCAAATGCTTTTTTTTAATGTGTAACAGCTAAGAAATCACACGCTCATCATGTGAGGAGGAAGAGTCTGGCTTTGCTTCTTAAATTGTAATTATCTTTTTTGCATGAGCCTCAGAGAAAAGTTTTTTATGTTAGTTTCTTTTTATAAAGCAGTCTGGTCCAACTGATCATATGACATCACTTGGATCAACTACCCAAAAGCTAAGAAATTGTCAGGGTAGGCCTAAGTTACTGGTATTGCCATTGCAGCTTAATTTTTTTGCATAAAACTTTTCTACTACTATTTGTTCATTTCCTTTATGGTTTCCTGTCAGCATATAGGAGCCTGAATAAAATTCCTGGAAAAGTTTATTTTAAACTTATTTTCAAATGGCCATTTTTCCCCCTAAGGTTTTCCAAATTCAAAACATTAATGTTTTCCATTGTATAAGAAAATATATATTTTCATAAAACATTGGCAGCTAATTATGAAGGGATGTTACTTCTTTCCTATAGAATATAAGTAGTTTTGTTTGGATGTATAAAATGACATTCCTTTAATATTACATTGCTTATTTTGATAGATCAGTTTTGAGGTCGGGTATAGTTTATAAATTTTATTAAATAAATGTTTCAGAGACCTATGATTAAGCTTCTAGCAAACATTTTAGCCAGAGAAGAACATAGAATCTTGAAAGTCTTCCTCATTAATGAACATGTTTTATCAATAGTTTTAATTTAAGGTTAGAATTTATGATTTGTTTGGTCTCTGCTTATTGGCAAGCATTCTATTAGTATTTATACGAAAACTTTTGCAGAGGACTAATATTTGGGTGAGGCAGAATCCCACCAGGGTGGTGTTTTCTGGTCCTTTTACAGCTGAATTGTGATTTGCCATCTTGGATTGTTTCTAGATTCTGGACACAATTCCAAGGTAGGTGAAGGCAGCAGGAAGCCACAGGACACCAGGAGAAAAGATGAGATTCCATTTCCTATGGCAAAAGGAATTGTAATCATTTCTGCCTGGTCTGTTGATTATAGGAATCACTACAAATAGCTCTTTTCATGGTCCATTTGCTTTATCTGGTGGCCTTAGGGTAAGGACTTAATTTTCCTGGTACGACTTGGGACTTTTCTCTCTCTCCATCTCTTTCTCTCATTTTTTAATTTTAGGTGCACTAGTGGTTTGAAGTGGCACCTCATAGTGGTTTTGATTTACAGTTTCCTGAGGACGAATGATCTTGAGCAACCTTTCACACGCTCATTTGTATACTTTTTTTGGAAAAATGTCTATTCTAAGTATCTTCTTTTTAGTTAAATAAAATCAAACAAAACTCTAAAAATTACTTTATATAAAGTGAACTAAGTTTTCACCTGCAGAGTAGATAGACTTTTTAGGTCTCTCCCTCTCTCTCTCGCTCTCTCTCTTTTTTTTTTTATCACTTATGAAATAAACTAACCTGACTATGGCACAGCATGGGTCCTATTGCTGGCCTAGGTGCCCTTCAGTGAGGTGATATACAGATCCAAAAACCTTTACCTGGGGTGGCACCTGTGGCTCAGTGGGTAGGGTGCTGGCCCTATATACTGCGGGTGGCGGGTTCAAACCCGGCCCTAGCCAAACTGCAACAAAAATAGCTAGGTGTTGTGGCAGGCACCTGTAGTCCCAGCTCCTCAGGAGGCTGAGGCAAGAGAATCGCCTAAGCCCAGGAGTTGGAGGTTGCTGTGAGCTGTGTGAGGCCATGGCACTCTACTGAAGATGATAAAGTGAGACTCTCTACAGAAAAAAACAAAACAAAACAACTTTACCCTGCAATTCCACTCAACTTTCGCGCTAGGTTAGATTTTGAGTAGCTGTAGAACAGGTAGGATTTCAATCAGCCTGTTCTTTTGTCCCTCACTCATTGGTCAGTCCAAGCATATAATAACAATTATTCCTCCAATAGCAAGTCAGCAAGAGAGGGTTGGTAACATCAGCTGCGGACTGGATGTTGCAACCTTGCTTAACTGCAATTGGAGCTGAGAGGAGTAGGGACCCTTGTGTTCCCTGGGAGATGCAATACTTTTCATTTAGAAAATACTAACCCTGTTAGCTTTAATCCTATAATTTGAAAAAAGAAGCAAAGTTGTGAGCTGCAATAGAGTGAATGTTTTTGTCCCCCACCCACCTACTCACATTCCCATGTTGAAATCCTAACCCTCAGTACAGTAGGAGGTGGGGCCTTTAGGAGGTAATTAGGTCATGAGGGTGGAGCCCTCAAGAATGGAACTAGTGGTTTTCTATCTTGTGAGGCTAAAACAAGAAAATGGCCATCAACAACCCAGAAGAGGCCCCTCACCAGAACCTCACCATGCTGCACTCTGACCTCACTCAAACTTTCAACCTCTAAAACTGTGAGAAATGTCTGTTGTTTATAAGTACCACATTTATGGAACTTGGTTATGGCACCCCAAACTGACTGAGACATGGGCAATGAAAATAGCAGAATATGCAACTTTATAGCTTTATAGCTCCTTTGGATTGTATATAATACTTTGGTTTAATAATCTACAATGGAATTTTGAAATGGAGAGGCCATTTATTCCAAGAATCTACCAATTATACTATCAGTCATTGCTAATTGCAAGGCACTCAGCTGAGCTGGGATAGAGAGCTTTCAGAGTAGCTTGTGAAAGCCACCAACCAAAGATGAAAGAGTGACGCCTTTAATCACTTACTGAGATGGTAAGGGCAAGAGTTCAGAGCTAGAAAATGTGCCCTCTCCTCTGTTTCATTTCTGCCACGAAATGGTGCAGTAGTTAAGGGCAGGTGCGTCGACACAGATATGGGGGGCTTGAGCAGAAACTGTAGGAAGCTCCTGCAGTTTTATGGACTCCCAAGTAGGATGGGGGAGGAAGGAGTGGAAAAGCCCAAGGTGCTAACTAAGAGTGGGAAAAGTGTCTTTCAGATTCTTCCTCCAGCAATTTTAGTTAACGGCAGGCAAAGGAGGTCAGTTGAAAAGGTGGCATTTGAACCTCCTAAGCTCCTAGGACAAAAGCAGGTCAACTAGAGGGAACAGGAGACAGCTGCATGCTTCAAGCTCTTTGCAAAACCTGCAGTGTTTTAACTTTGGAATTTTCGGAGCTCACTTGAACCAACCAATCAGAGCTCACCTGCATCAACCAATCAGTACTAAGCAGGTGTCACTCCTTTATTTGCATAAAAAGACCTGATTGGTAACCTGGATAGGAACTTTGGCTGTACATTCTGAGCTCTCCCTTTGTGCTAATGGAAGTGCCTTTGTATTATTGCCTTTCCCTGGATTTCTGACAGTTACTGGAATGAAGTCTATCTACATCCTCTAGGTTCCTTTTTCAGAAAACTTTTTTTCACAGAAAAGAGGCCCATTTGGAGTGGGTGGAGCAAAGGGAGAGAGGAGAAGGGATGATGGAGACAGTGCTACGAAGCGTCAGGTCCTGCAGGGCCTTGTAGCCTCTGCAAGGACTTGGGCTTTTTCTGTGAGACAGGAAGCTACTGGGGATTGTGAACAGATGGATGACACAATTTGACTCTAGCTGTCCGGTTTGGAATAGATTTAGGAGAGGGTGGGTGGGAATGTTATGGGTGGAAGCAGAGAGACCAGTTAGGCTACTGTAATAACCAGGAAAGAAATGATGTTGGCTTGGGCCAGGGTAGGGATACTGGAAGTAGGGAGAGCTGATTGGATTTTACATAGTTTAATGCAGTGCTTCCATTTCATCCTTTCTAAACACACTTTCTTTTCCTTTACATTTTAATGTATGTGAAATCAGTTGCACTTTATACTAGGATGGCATCTTATGATTGCTGTCAACCAGGTGGCAGTCATGATAGCTTAGTTGAAAACCTTCCAGTGATACCTCTGGTAGTTGGAGTATCAATGCCAGATGTAAATATGCCGTGACAAATTCAGGGTTTATGCAATTAAATTTCAAAGTTTATTAAATTTGCTGAGAAACAAATGTAGCTTCTTGGCTTATCTTCATTAACTATCTTCTTCGTGGCTTTCATCATAGTTTTGCTCTTGAACATTGACTTTCTCCAGTTTTCTACAGGTTTCCCATTTCTCCCCTCCAACAAGCACTGCAGACTGGTGCCAGAAGTATCTTCCTGAAAATCGAAGCTGATCAGGAAGTATCTTCCTGAAAATCGTCACTCAGTTGCATGTCTCTGATGCTGTGTGCTGGCTACAGAACTCATTCCAACCTTGAAAGCTTTTTAACAGACCCTCACAGTTGCCCTATGCCTCCCCCCTCAACCCCCATCTCTCCCTAATTTGGACTTTCTGCTTAAGCTGCTTTAAGCTCTCATTTTTCTGTAAACCCAGAAACTTGTCCCAGCTGTACACCTTTCTGCTCATTTTATCTCTCTTTCTCTCAAATGCTGCTCATTCTTCGAGACCCAGCTCCGAAGACTCTTCTTTTTTTCAGACTGTTCTGACACTCCACACAGATTTATTTATTCATCTTACAAAACACACTGCACTGAAATGCAGTTTTATCCGTTTGCCCTTCTTTCTTACAGGAGGCTGTGAGCTGGGTACCCCACTCATTATTGCATCCCCTGAACATAGTAATGTACTTGGCACAGAAAAGCTATGTAATATTTGAAAGAATCTGTTTTTATTATATTGGATTTGATGAACCACAGTTCCTTCCTCTGCAAAGCATGGGTTATAATAGTACGTATATCATAATGATGTTTTAGGGGTTTTGAAGATTCCATAAAATAATACATATAAACAGGAATAATGCTTGGTACATAAGTGCTCAATAATAATAAATTGCTCTTTTAAGAATTTGTACTACATTATGAATAATATTGCTATTTTTTAAAAATTATCACGATATATTTTAACTGCATCTGAAAATGGTACCATCTATTTTCAAGCCATAGAATGAGGATCTGTCCCATCAAGAAACTTCTGGTGTCTTCAATGAAAAAGAAAAAGACAGTGAAAGAAGGAAGTAACCCTGTCTCATTTTTCTGTTAGTGACAAAGTGCTGGGATCTACAATTATTTGAAGATTCTAAGTATAGAGCACTGATGACCCAAAAGCTCTTCTCAAATTTCACTTTTTCTAATAGCTTCTGAAAAAATACTCTCAGGAGTATCAACTGTTTGTGTCAATTTAGGTAATTCATGCATTTAATAACAGTGTATTACATTTTTTCCAGATGATTTTATCTCATAAAAGGCTGTTCATGTCTAGTCATGATAAATACATCATTTAATTATTTGCCTATTTTCTAATGTGGAGATAAGCAACATAATACATTGGTTAAGCCACTAAAATAGACATGTTTTGGTCTTTTTAAATTCTCTGAGGCAAAACTCTGAATAATATTTTGATGCATACTTCCACTTTTCACTTAGGAATTTCCCAGATTGCTGCATTGGCATTGATGAATGCTATGGTCTGAATGTTTGTACCCAGCAAAACTCATGTTGAAATTTCATTGCCATTGTAACTGTATAAAGGGGTGGGACCTTTAAGAGGTGATTAGTCCACAAGAGCTCCATCCTCATGAGTGGGATTGATGCCATTATAAAAAGGAGAGATTGGGCTCGGCGCCTGTAGCTCAAGAGGCTAAAGCACCAGCCACACACACCAGAGCTGGCGGGTTTGAATCCAGCCTGGGCCCGCCAAACAGCAATGAACTACAACCGAAAAATGGCTGGGTGTTCTGGCGGGCGCCTGTAGTCCCACCTACTTGGGAGGCTGAAGCAAGAGAATTGCTGGGGCCCAGGAGTTGGAGGTTGCTATGAGCTGTGATGCCACAGCACTCTACTACCCAGGGTGACAGCTTGAGGCTCTGTCTCAAAAATAAATACATAAATAAATAAATAAATAAATAATAAAAAGGAGAGATTGGTCCCCTGTCTGTCTATTTCCCTTCCTCTCCTCTCACCCTCTTGCCTTGCAGCAAGAAGGCCCTTCCCAGATGCCAGCACCTTGACACTGGACATCCTCACCTCTAAAACTGTGCCAATAAATATTTGCTCATTGCAAATTATCCAGTCTCTGGTATTGTGTTATAGCAGCACAAATGGGACTAAGACAGTGAATTTCAACACTTGATTATTAAATTCCCCTAAGGATTTTAAACAAAATTCTTAAATTGGTGCACTGTTTTTCTTTATACTCACAATGGCTCCTGCTCCACTCTTTTTCTTCTTTGTGACATTGAGAAACTAGATTTTATTAGGTAAGTGAGAGCGTTGTATATGTGCATTTTTTTCAAAGTAAGGTAATCAACCTGAAATGTAAAGCATACTTGGGGAATTATTCTAGTATGTTTCTAATCTGCCCCTTCCTCCTTCTCCTTACTGATGACCTTGATTTATGCCTCCCGGGAAAGCATCTCCTCTCTTCAGCATGCTGAATTGAGACCCACTCTGTCTTTCCTCTTGCTACTGCAGGAGGAAGAGTCACTTACCCTTGGTAAGGCCAACTCTTCTGGATCTCACCCCCTTTCACTTCTCAGGGATTTTACTCCTGCAAATAGACTCTTCTCTCCTGCCTTACCAATTTCCTTCTCTGTAGGGTACTGTTTTTACCAGTAAATAAACCTGTTCTTGACCTCCCATTCCTGTCTAGCTGCTGCCTAATTCTCCTGTTCCTTCACTGCAACTTCTCAAAAGAATAACTCTGCCATAACATCACCTATTCCCTTGCCTCAATCCATTTCAAACAGGCTTTTGTTCTTCCTACTCCTTAAATCTGCAGTTTATGATTCATCAGTGACCTAAATGTCACCAAATGCATGATCACCTTTATACATTTATCTCACTGAACACCTCAGCTGCATTTGTCCAAAGTAATCACTTTCTACCTTTTGAAATTCCTTCTTCTCTCAGCTTCCCTGCTACCACACTCCTCTTATTCTCTCTTTTTTTGAAACAGAGTCTCACTTTATCGCCCTCCGTAGATGGCTGTGGCATTGTCACAGCTCACAGCAAACCCCAACTCTTGGGCTTGGGTGATTCTCTAGCCTCAGCCTCCTAAGTAGCAGGGACTACAGACACACGCCATAATGCCCGGCTATTTTTTGTTGCAGTTTGGCCAGATTGGAACCCATCACCCTTGGTATATGGAGCTGGCACCCTACCCACTCAGCCACAGGTGCTTCCCCTTTTATTCTCTTTTTATATCACTGCCCACTCCATTGACACCACTATAGGCTGGTAACTCCCAAATGTATGTATCCAAATCTAATCTTTCCCAGGCTCCCAACTTGTATATCTTTTTAAATTATTATTATTAAATCATTAGCTATGTACATTAATGCAATTAATGTACAATGTGCTGGTTTTATATACAATTTGAAATACTTTCATTCTACACTTAGATTCAACATGTACCGTTATAAAATGCACCGTAGGTGTGGTCCCACCAATTACCCTCCCTCCACCCATCCCATCCCCTTCCCTCCCCTCCCCCACCTCTTCCCCCTTCATCTTGGGCTGGAGTTGGGTTATAGCTTTCATGTGGAAGTGTGGCTGCTTATAAATTGCTTTCATAGTAGGGCTGAGTACATTGGATACTTTTTCTTCCATTCTTGAGATACTTTGCTAAGAAGAATAGGTTCCAGCTCCATCCATGTAAACAGAAAAGAGGCAAAGTCTCCATCTTTTTTTAACGCTGCATAATATTCCATGGTGTACATATACCACAATTTATTAATCCATTTGTGGTTTGATGGGCACTTGGGCTTCTTCCATGACTTAGCAATTATGAATTGGGCTGCAATAAACATTCTGGTGCAAATATCTTTGTTATAAAGTGATTTTTGGTCTTCTGGATATCTACCTAGTAGAGGAATTACAGGATCAAATGGCAGGTCTATTTTTAGATCCCTAAGTGATCTCCAAACATCATTCCAAAAGGAACATATTAGTTTGCATTCCCACCAGCAGTGCAGAAGTGTTCCCTTTTCTCCACACCCAAGCCAACATCTCTGATTTTGGGATTTTGTGATGTTGGCTAATCTTGCTAGAGTTAGATGATATCTCAAAGTAGTTTTGGTTTGCATTTCTCTGATTATTAAAGATGATGAGCATTTTTTCATGTGTTGGTAGGCCGTGCACCTGTCTTCTTCAGAGAAGTTTCTCTTCAAGTCCCTTGCCCACCCTGAGATGGGATCACTTGTTCTTTTCTTATAATATGTTTGAGTTCTCTGTGGATTCTGGTTATTAAACCTTTGTCAGAGACATAACCTGCAATTATCTTCTCCCATTCTGAGGGCTGTCTGCTTGCTTTACTTACTGTGTTCTTGGCTGTGCGGAAGCTTTTTAGTTTGATCAGATCCCAGTAATGTATTCTTGGTGTTGCTTCAATTACCTGGGGGATCCTCCTGAAAACATTCTCCCAGGCCGGTTTCTTTAAGTGTTTTTCCTCCACTTTCTTCTAATATTTTTATAGTTTCATGTCTTAAGTTTAAATTTTTAATCCAGTGAGAGTCTATCTTTGTTAATGTTGAAAGGTGTGGGTCCAGTTTCAATCTTCTACAGGTTACCAGCCAATGCACCCAGCACCAGTTGTTAAATAGGGTATCTTTTCCCCACTGAATATTTTTTGTTTGACTTATCAAAGATCAAATGACAGTAAGTAGCTGGGTTCATCTCTTGGTTCTCTATTCTGTTCCATACATCTTTCTCTCTGTTTTTGATCTACCTCTCTGTTTTTGTGCCAGTCCATGCTGTTTTGATCACTGTTGATTTATAGTATAGTCTGAGGTCTGGTAGCATGATTCCTCCTGCTTTGTTTTTATTTCTGAGTAATGTCTTCGCTATTTGAGGTTTTTTCTGATTCCATATAAAATGAATATTATTGATTTGAGGTCTTTAAAGTATCACGGTGCTGCTTTAATAGGGATTGCATTAAAATTATATATTGCTTTGGGTAGTATGGACATTTTAACAATGTTATTTTTTCCCAGCCATGAGCATGGTATGTTTTTCCATTTTTTAACATCTTCAACTATTTCTTTTCTCAGATTTTCTTTATAGAGTTATAGTTCTCTTTATAGAGACCTTTCACATCCTTTGTTAGGTAAACTCCCAAATATTTCATCTTCTTTGGCACTACTGTGAAAGGAATAGAGTCCTTGACTGTATTTTCAGCATGACTATTGTTGGTATATACAAAGGCTACAAATTTGTGAGTATTGATTTTGTAACCTGAGATGCTGCTATATTCCTTGATCACTTCTAAGAATTTTGTAGTTGAATCATTGGAGTTTTCCAGATATACAATCCTATCATCTGTGAAGAGTGAAAGTTTGATCTCCTCTGACCCTGTATGGGTCGCCTTTTCTTGCCTGATTGCGATGGCTAAGACTTCCATTACAATGTTAAAAAGCAGTGGAGACAATGGGCAACCTTGCCTGGTTCCTGATCTGAGTGGAAATGATTTCAATTTAACCCCATTCAATATGATATTGGCTGTGGGTTTGCTGTAGATGGCCTCTATCAGTTTAAGAAGTGTTCCTTCTATACCTATTTTCTTAAGTTTTCTGATCATAAAAGGATGCTGGATATTATCAAAAGCTTTTTGTACATCAATTGAGAGAATTAAATGGTCTTTGTTTTTGATTTTGTTTATGTGGTGAATTATATTTATAGATTTATGTATATTGAGCCATCCTTGAGACCCTGGGATAAAACCTACTTGGTCATGGTGTATAATTTGTTTGATGTATTGCTGGATTCTGTTTGCTAGGATCTTATTGAATATTTTTGCATCTATATTCATTAAAGATATTGATGTATAATTTTCTTTTCTAGTTCTTTTCCTGGTTTAGGGATCAGGGTGATATTTGCTTCATAGAATGTGTTGGGAAGTATTCCTTCTTTTTCTATATTTTGGAAAAGGTTATTTAATATAGGTACTAGTTACTTTTTAAAGAATGGAAGAATTCCATTGTGGTAGAATTCCAATGTGAAGTTGTCTGTTCCTGGACTCTTATTTTGTGGGAGATTTCATATAGTTGATGCTAATTCAGTACTTGACGTAGGTCTGTTCAATATTTCTAATTCTTTCTGGGTAAGTCTAGGAAGGTGGTATGCTTCCAAGGTATTGGTCAATTTCTTTCAGATTTTCGTATTTCTGAGAATAGAGTTTTTAATAGTATTCATTAAGAATTTTTTGAGTTTCTGAGGTGTCTGTTGTTATTTCACCTTTGTCATTTCTAATTGATGAAATTAGGGATTTTAATTTTCTATTTCTGGTTAGGCTAGCCAAGGGTTTATCAAGTTTGTTAAACTTTTCAAAAAACCAACTTTTTGATTCATTGATCTTTTGAATAATTCTTTTGTTTTTGATTTCCTTTAATTCAGCTCTAATTTTGGTTATTTCTTTTCTTTTGCTGGGTTTGGGTTTGGAATGTTCCTCCTTTTCCAGTTGTTTGAGTTATGCCATTAAGTTATTGACTTCCTCTCTTTCCATTCTCTTAAGGAAGGCTTGCAGTGCTATAAATTTCTCTCTTGGGACTGCCTTTGCAGTATCCCAGAAGTTCTGATAATTCATATATTCATTATCATTCTGTTCCAAAAACTTGATAATTTTGTTCTTAATCTCATCTTTGACCCAGCTATCTTTCTTCATAAGGTTATTTAGTTTCCATGTCTTTGTATGAGTATGCAGATTCCTGTTATTGGTGAGTTCAACTTTTATTCTGTGATGATCTGAGAAAATACAAGGAATTTCTATTCTTTTAAATTTGCTGAGTTTAGACTTGTTACCTAAGATGTAATCAATTTTGGAGGATATTCCATGTGCTGATGAGAAGAATGTATATTCAATTTTGTTAGGGTGAAATAGTTCTGTAGGTGTCTATTAAATTCAACTGTTGTGTGGTGAAGTTTAAGTTCATAATTTCTTTGCTTAGTTTCTTCTTGGAGGATCTATCCAACAGTGCCAAATAGGTGTTAAAATCTCCAACTATTATGGTGCTAGAAGATATCAAATTGTTCATGTCTGTTAGGGTCTTGCTTATATATTGAGGACCATTTTGGTTGGGCACATAAAAATTAATAATTTATATCTCATCATGTTGTTTCCCTTATAAATATGAAGTGAGCATCCTTATCTTTCCTTACTTTTCTTGATTTAAAGTCTAATGTACCTGCAAATAAAATCGCCACTTATGTTTTTTTCTGTTTTCTGTTTGCCATCCCTTCACCCTGTGTCTATATTTATCCTTTAAGATAAGATGAGATTCTTGTATTCAACAGATATCTGGCCTCAGTTTTTATATCTAGTGAGTCAACCTGTGCCTCTTTAGTGGACCATGTAAGCCATTCATGTTAATTGAGAGTATTGATAAGCCTGGTAACATTTTGGGTGTCAAGTTTTTCGATAGACCAATGGACATTTTTAACCCTTTCATCATTGTGGAAGTTGGGTTTTGATCAATAATTTCTGAGTGAGTTTACTTTGGTGGTAAAGCATTGTGGTGGTCATTAGGGGGGATGAGTCTGAGAATATCTTGAAGAGCTGGTTTAGTTATGGCAAATTTCTTTAATATGTGGATGTCATTAAAGTATTTGACTTCTCCATCATAAATGAAACTCAGTTTAGCTGGATACAGGATCCTGGGTTGAAAGTTGTTTTTTTTTAGGTAATTGGAGATTGATGATCATCCTCTTCTGGCTTGAAAAGTTTCAGCAGAAAGATCTATAGTTATTCTAATATTCTTTCCCTTGTAGGATATGATTTTCTTATGTCTGGCTGCTTGCAGTATTTTCTCTTTCACGTTAATTTTGGTGAAGTTAATTACGATGTGTCTAGGGAATGCTGTATTTTGATTGAGTCATGCTGGGATTCTGAAACTGTCTGCTATCTGAATTTCAGTATCTCTTCAATGTTTGGAAAGTTTTCCTCTAAAATTTCTTGGAGTAGAGCATCTGTGCCTTTCAGATCATTCTCATCACCTTCAGGAATTCCAATAAGGTGAATGTTTGCTTTGTTGGAGTGGTCCCACAACTCTCTCAGGGAATGATCCACTTTTGCTCTCCATTTCTCTTCATCTTTGAGCATTTGGAAGTGTTTAAAAGCTTTGTCTTCAATGTCCAAGATCCTTTCTTCTGCCCCCTCATCTTATTACTGAGGGATTCTATTGTATTTCTGAGGTCTTTCTGTTTATTCTGCAAATTATTGCCTCAAAATCTTTGGTGATTTTATCTTTAAATTCATTGAATTCTTGAGCCAACTTTTGAATTACTCCTTGAACTTCTAATTCCAATTTTACTCCAGGGTGGCGCCTGTGGCTCAAAGGAGTAGGGTGCTGGCCCCAAATGCCAGAGGTGGCTGGTTCAAACCCAGCCCTGGCCAAAAACTGCAAGAAAAAAAAAAAAAAGAACATAACCGGGCGTTGTGGCAGATGCTTGTAGTCCCAGCTACTGGGGAGGCTGAGGCAAGAGAATCACCTAAGCCCAGGAGTTGGAGGTTGCTATAAGCTGTGTGATACCACAGCACTCTACCGAGGGTGATAAAGTGAGACTCTATCTCTACAAAAAAAAAAAAAAAAAAGAACAAACGAATAAAAACTCCAATTTTACTTCAATTCTGTTAATCTTATTTGCTATCCAAATTCTGAACTCAATTTCTGACATCTCAGCCATTTGTTTATGAATAGGATCTTCTGTTGCATCTCCTTTGTCGTACCTTGGGGGAGTTAATCTACTCTGGTTATTCATGTTGCCTGAGTTTTTCCACTGATTCCACCCCCAGGTTATTTTTCACCATTTGTTTGGAGAAGCTGGTAATGTGGAATTAAATTGAGGGTTCCCGGAGATGTAATTAATCAGCTCTTTACCAGAGTGCTGGGACTGGTGACTGTGGCTTTTCCCCTATGGCTTTACCAAGGTCCCATTCAGTACTACAGCCTGAGACTCTGGGGACTCACTTGGTATGATGGGGCTGGGTGGGTCTGTTTTGTATTTAGCTAGTCTTTGATCAATCCTAGTGGATCAGTGACTTTGGGTTGAAATCTCATCTGTGGAGGAATTTAAGCAATTAAGACACGATGCCCTCCCCTGAGAGAATCAGATCCTCCCTCTCCAACATAACCAGGGTATAACCTTGGAGATTCCCCAGGTGATCCATCTAGATCAAGAGTTCCAAACCAATTGTCTCAGTCAGCACAAACACAGATCAAGTGGTAGAGTTCAAAAGGTCTCCAGCTACTGGACAGCAGAGGTCTACTGGCAGCTCAAGTGTGACTCAATTTGGTGGTCTGTGGAGTCAGAAAGCCCCACCCAGCAAAAGGATTATTCCAGGGGGGGAGGGGTGTCTGGTGCCTCTTTTCCCACTTTGTATCAAAGTCACCCCTGGTCACTGGTTACCCTACAGGGCTGCAGCCCAGCTCTCTCTAATACTCAAGTATACCAGGGATTTGCACCTATGTTAAAGAGGACACAATGCCTCCCCGACAAGGCTGTCTCACTGTGTGATCTGCAGGTGGAATAAGTTCAGGCCTGATTCCCTCTGGTGATCATTGGAAACTGGGGAGGGTTCCACCTGCATCCGTACCCAGCCAGGGGTTACTGTGGAGGACCGTGGTTCTCTCTCTCAGAGACCACACCTCTGCCTTGGCCACACTTCACCTCTGGAACCCCTGCAGGTCAGGTCAGGGTCTCTCCATGTTCCACAGAATTGGGGTGGTGTCTCTCCCAAATTTCACCCCAGTGGGAGGGACCGTGGAGCTGCTACCACCATCAGGGATGGCACTGCCACTGTTAGGGGTGGTGCTGTAGGGTACTGCTGTGCGGCAGGTCACAGGACCCAGGCAGGGAGCTGGAAAGCTGGTGGGCTGCCCCGTGGGTAGCAGGAGGGTGGGGTGCCAGTGGGTGCCGACAGGGTCAGGTGGTCAGTGGCACAAGTCCTCCGCTATGCTCTTTCCAACACAGGGCAAGTGTCTCTCCCCTTGTGATTCCCTGCCTCTATTAAAGTTATAGTTTCAGCACAACTACTACACAGCTCGTGAGATTCTCTGCCCTAGCAAAAATCTGCCAGACACTCTGGATTCTGTAGGGGATAGTCTTCCAGACTGCCAAGAGAGTGGGGAGGGGTGGATTGGGAGTTCAGGAAAGTAGGGAGAATATTAGCTCAACTTTTGTCCCAGGCAAGAGACTACCTGGGCTTGCAGCAGTATTGCTCTGTGAGGGAGTCCAGGCCCTCAGTCATTCTCTCCCCTTTGGTGAAACAAAAGGTCCTCTGTTCACTACTTGCCTCAAGTTGCTCTCGTGGGGGAGTGGAAGGGGAAGGATTCCCAACCTCTTTGGGATGCGTTTTGTACCAGAAATTTGTTTTGTTGTGGTCCCAGCTTGTCTCAGCAGGGGTGATGCGAATCTATCAATCCTCTAAGTTCAGCTCCCAATCTTCCACTTTATGGAGGAGGTTCTGGCTATTATTTCTCCCTCTGGATGGAAGCCTCTGCTGAAAGCTGGCTTCGGGTGGCCATCTGGCCACTTCTCCTAGATTTCCAATTTGCATATCTCAATACTATTTGGTATTTCCACTGGGATGTCTAATTAGCATCTCATGCCTAATTGTGTAGTATGATTATCTCTCAGTATGAATCAATATGTGTTTAAAACCCTTAACACTGCTTACTCTGCCTGACTCTCTTTTCCCCTTTCCCTTTTGCCTTTATTTCTTGTCCCTTTCCTTAAACCAGCCCCAAGAATCATCTTTTGATGATTTCATAGTATCCAATAGTTTTCCTGTATAGGAATAATCCCATTTATAGTCTATTACTCAGATGTGTGATTATCTGTTCAATGTCATTCTTTCTTCTTTGTCCTTTGTGATCCCTGAGGATAGAGATTAACTGTGTTGTTTATTTTATGTTCAGGGCTGGACACAACAAGTGCCTTGCACATATTAGGATCTCAATAAATATTTTTTAGAAGAGAGAATATAGAGATGGATATCATATGTCACTTTTAACAGTTAACATAGCATTGTTATATGGATACTACTTTTCGCTATTATAAGAAATTCTGCAGTGAACATCCATGTAGCTAATCTTTGACTCATATTTGCTTGTGTGCTTAGAAAAACCCCTAGAAATAGAATCACTGGTTTCATAAAGAGGTGGACATTTTTTAAAGCTTTTGCTTCAGTGTGGTAGTTTATAAAGATGGCCACCATTCTCTCCTCTCTCTGTATTCATGCCATTGAAAGGCAATTTCTCTTCTTTATCTTTGAATGATTTTCTTTGACCCTTAGAATGTTATGGAAGTAGGGTCAGCAGATAAAATACAGGATGTCTAGTTGTGATATTGTGGTATAATAAAGAATATATATTTGGTTTTCATCCCCAGTTCCTGGCACATAGCATCTAAAACTCTTGGAAATTCCTGAGTGATAGAGGTGAAAAGAACATCTTTTGTTATTCATAACAAGCCCCTTCCAAACCACACTGGAGTTTGTTAGTGAGATGAATTTTGGAAATCCCCTAAAGATGAAGGGCTGGTTGTCAAGGGAATCAATATTGTGATCAGAGGGTTGGAATTTTCAATACCACCTTCTGTCCTCCAGGGAGGAAAGAGGGGCTGGAGATTGAGCCTCATCACCAATGGCCAGTGATCTAATCAATCATGCTATGGGAATGTAATGGAACCTCCAAACAGCCCAATGAAGGGATTCAGTGATGAACACATGTTGGTGCTGGGAGAATGAGGTACCACGTGGGGCATAGAGGCTCTGCATACCTTGCTCTATGCATAGTTTCCATCTGGCTATTTATTTGTATCCTTTAAAGTTTTCTTTTTCCTTTTTTCCTTTGGTAGTAATAAAGCAGGAATAAAAAGCATACTTTTCCTGGGTTTGTGAACATTCTAGTAAACAGCTAAAACCGAGGAAGGAGTTGTGGGAACCTCTGATTTGTAGCCAAGTCAGACCGTGGCGGTGGATAAACTGAGGACCCACCATCTGTGCTTGGCATCTGAAGTGTGTGTTGAGGGGAAGTTTTGTGCAACTGAGCATTTAACCTGTGGGATTTGCACTAACTTTGGCAGGTATTGTCAAAATTGAGTTAAATTGTAGGACACCCGGCTGGGATCCACTGAGAATTGAGAAACTGGTTGATGTAGGGGAAAAAATCCATACATGTGGTGTTAGAAGTGTTGTGTGAAGAGTGTAGGAAAATAGTAGTTTCTCCATTTACCAGTTAAATTTAAATGTCAGGTAAACAAAACTGAGACACATTTATACTCAACAAATTATTTTTTGTTTATCTGAAATGCAAATTTAACTGAGAATTCTGTATTATCATTTACTTAATCAGGCAATACTAGGTATGGTGACAATATTCTAGTTGTGGGTCTAGCCTTTAAGAGGCCTGCGTTTCTCCTTTGCACGCTAGAATCCAGCTACCATGCTGTGTCTGGGTAGTATGCTGAAAGAAAAGCAGTCACCTGCAGAAGCCCTGAAGACAAAGTCATTTTGGACCTTTCAGCCCCAGTTGGGCTTCCAGTCCTAGGAGTAAAGGGTCTGGCAACATGTATCCAGGCAGATTTTAGACTTGCTATAGACACATTCTTCCTGTTGTTGATTGGAATGTCTACTGTGGTTTTCCTGTCCCTTTCTTGCTATTGCATTCCTGGTGGAGGTGAGGGAATTGGGGAAAATTGGGGAGAAGGAGAAAATAGTTTACAGGTCTCCAGATTCAGAGAAGCAGAACCAGAGGAGCCACATCCACATGTGGGCGTGGAACTGATCATGAATATTGATCCTGATGCTTTAATGAGATGAGACTTTGGGATATCTTAGAATAGTGTAAGCATATTTTGCATGTGGAAAGAATGTAAGTAATCTGTGGCTAGAGGGAAAACTGTAGTGGCTTAAAGATGGCCACAAATTCATTGCTACTTCTCTGAACAAGCGATGGAATCTGTTCCCCCTCCCATATTGACTCTGGCTTGGTTTTGTGACTTGCTTGGACAAATAATGCAAACAAAGTGATGCTGTTTGACTTTCAGGCAGTAGTGCTCTGGAAAACTAGCTCTATGGAAAAAATTTAAAGCACCAATTGATAGCATTTGCCAATTTCCATGGTATAAATACCTGCACAAGCTATCAACCATGTCATATATCATTGACCATGAAGCAGAGTTGAAACATATACAAAAGGCTCTAAGAGCCTGTTCAAATGGGCTCTAGTATTTTACCACTTGCAGACCTTGTCCTTGAGTGCTCTATTTGCTTATGGTTTTTCTTCCTTGAAATCCACTTGACATGAAGGATCCTTGGGCCAGGTTCTTTTTTTTTTTGAGACAGAGCCTCAAGCTGTCACCCTGGATGGAGTACTGTGGCATCACGGCTCACAGCAATCTCCAATTCCTGGGCTCAAGTGAGTCTCTTGCCTCTGCCTCCCAAGTAGCTGGGACTACAGGCGCCCACCACAACGCCCGGCCATTTTTTGGTTGCAGCCGTCATTTTTATTTGGCAGGTCGAGGCTGGATTCGAACCTGCCAGCTCAGGTGTACATGGCTGGCTCCTTAGCCCGTTGAGCCACAGGCGCTGAGCCGGGCCAGGTTCTTAAACAATGAGAGGCCACATAGAAGGAAAGGCTATGTGGAAAAGAAAGGAAGCATTAGGCATTCTAGCCTCAGCCAGCCTCCCCTCAGAGGGTAGTGTAGAGGGACCTGGGCTAATGTTTCGTGATGAAGAAGACCATCTTGCCAACTCACAGGAATGTGACAAATAATCAACTGTTGTGGACTGAAGCCACTAAATTTTGAAGTGGTTTATGACTTAGTAACAGATAACTGAAACATGTATTAATACATTGCTGAGTTGTTATTTTAAAAAGCTGCAAGTTTCACTTCCATTGGAATGCATGAGAGTTCCTTGTTCTTTGAACATTGCCCACAGTGTGCATTACCATCACCAGCTTGATAAGTTAAAAAAAATGTTGCCATTGAATTTGCATTTGTTTGTAATGAGTTTGAGTGTTTTTTTCAGGCTTATTGGCCACAATTGATTATATGCTCAGTTGATTTTTCTGTTGATTTCTAAGAGCTTTTTCTATTTTTTAAACATTAATAGTAACAGCTAATAAGGAATATTTTGCAATATACGAGTACATAGTTTGCTTGTATGTTCTTTGCAGTAAGAAGTTTTAACTATTTGTATAAAAAATGATGCATGACTAGGCAATTTTCCATTTCTTATAATTTGATCATATCTAGTATTTCTTAAATTATTCTGAATATTTTTTACCTAGAATTTTCTTTCTTAGTGATTTTCTTCAAATGAAATCTTCAGCTAAACTCAGTACAAGATACACCCCTGTCAGCCCCCTGCCATTCCAATTTGAATGCCATTGACTCAGTCCATGGCAGTAGGTTAATTCTGCAGCCATTCTTGTATTAAAACCTATAGGAAGTTTTGGATATACAGTGCAGTTACATTTTGTGCGAATTTAAATTTTGCAAATTTGAAACAGGGTGACATAAAAATGTTATGAGTTTGTGCAAATTACAAATAATGTGAATCCTCTCCAAACTAAAATTGGATTGGATTTTGGAATAAAGAAAATAAATTTAAAAAAGGAGCACTAATGAAAAAATTAGTGAAATCCATATAAAAATCTTGAGTTCAGTTAAAAGTACCAACTGTTTTCTTAGTTTTGACAAATGTACCTTGGTAACATAAGATGTCAACAGTAGGGGAAACTGGGTAAAAGGGGTATGTGGAATCTACCCAACTTTTCTGTAAGTCTAAGACTTTTCAAATATGAGAACTTTATTTTTTAAAAAAACACTTAAACATTTGCTCTAAGAGATAGAGGCTTTTGACATATGTGTTCTAAGAATGCTATTCTTTATATTTATTTCTCTGGAGGAATAACTGTCTAGAATTAGGTGAGTTTTGAATTATGTGAAGTTTTAAGGAGCTTATCCCCTGAACTTTTCCCTGTGTAAATTGTATATTCACACCCTGTTTTAAAAACTGAAATAGGAATAATTGAAGATCAAAAAGCCTGAATCATGGCTCGGCGCCTGTGGCTCAACGGGCTAAGGCACCAGCCATGTATACCTGAGCTGACAGGTTCGAATCCAGCCCAGGCCCGCCAAACAACAATGACGGCTGCAACCAAAAAATGGCCGGGCGTTGTGGCAGGCACCTGTAGTCCCAGATACTTGGGAGGAGGCGGCAAGAGACTCGCTTGAGCCCAGGAATTGGAGATTGCTTTGACCTGTGATGCCACAGCACTTCTATCCAGGGTGACATCTTGAGGCTCTGTCTCCAAAAAAAAAAAAAGCCTGAATCATAAGCTCAAAGAAATCTCTCCTCCCAAGGAAAACCAAAAATGAAACCCAAACTCTTTCTTTCTTTTTTTGAGACAGAGTCTCATGGTCACCGTGGGTAGAGTGCCTTGGTGTCATGGGTCTTTCATTTCTTGTTTATGACATTAGAATTCTGGCAGTAAAGCCTTATCTCCCCGTGGTGATCTTTGGACATGTATGCTATGAGAGGACTGTCTTTAAGTGTGGAATCTGGGGACAAGGTCCCCAGGTAGGGCTTTTATCTACCTCCTTGAGGCAGTAGCGTAAGCACATGAATCGAAACCTTGCAGGCACCATCATAAATCTTTACCAGAAATTTGGCTCTTGCTCATGCAGTCCTCCCACACTTTTCTATTCTCCTCTCTCACCATAGCAAGTGTCCTGGGAATAGAAGGAGGGGTTTTAGTTTCTCATTTTGCACTCCTCTGTAGGTTTCTTGGCAGATAAAATTTATCTTATGGGCTTCACAGTTGTAAAGGAAATTCCAACAATTTAAATTCTGAGTGTTTCAGGTTTTCTAGTTCCCACTGTTTTCCTTCTATTTAGATTATGTATCTTGAAATCCTATGATACACGCTGCCCTTCCACCCTGCCTCGTTTCTTATACAGGTAATAGCCTCTGTCTGCTATTGGGTGGCCTTTGAATAAACAGTGAAGTTAATTTGAATTAGCAAATGTGAAACAGTAAGAGATGAAAAATATTATTAAAGTCTCACTGTATGCTCACAAGTTAAAAAATGTAAATGTCACACACCAAAATGTGTTTATTTTGCATTGGAGGGTAAGTTTGATATAAGAAATGCACTACAATGGCCTAGCTTCACGTGGATCAAGACTGTTATTTCTTGTGTTACATTTACTCTTAAGGGAAAAATCTGTCTGGAATTATGTCTGTTTTGAGTTATGTGAGGTTTTCAGAAACCCTTCCTATGGTAGTTCTTGAGCAGCTTGGATGACCCAACTCCCCCACTGGAAATATGTTTTATTATTGCTACTGATGTGATTGCTAATGGTAACAGTTAATGATTGCTTAATCCTATGCTCAGTTCTGTGCTGAGAACTTTTGTACTCAACAGTGTGTATTACACAATTACACCTACAAGGGCAGGTATTATTGACATTATTTCCATCCTATAAATGAAAAATTGCACTTGGCAAATTTAAGTAACTTGGATCCAAAGGATTATGTTTGGATTTAGGGCTAAAATGGAGATTTCTTTGTGAATTATAAGATTTTTGCTAACCAATTCAGTATAAAATATTTACCATGCTTCCTTTCGTTATTGTAGCCCTGTAGAAACTTAGGAATGTCTTTGCTTCAGAATCATGGTCTCCCAAAGTTATGGCTTGATCTGCTGCTTTGTTCCTAGGTCATTGAGTGCCTTTTAGGGAAGCAGCCCCATTCCATTGAGGTGACTGAGAGAGTGATACAGCAAATCACTTTAGCCTCTGGAATTTCCCAGAATTAGAATAATTCCTTGCTATTTTTTGTTTGTTTGCTTGGTTTTGCTTGTTTCTTTTGGTATGGGAACTTTTCCCCATCAATTGAAATTGCTCAAAATCTTTTTTGAAAAGAAGCTATGTACTACCTCTTTAAACAACAGTGTCTCTAATCAGAATTTCCCTCTTCCTAGGAGGGATTGATAGTGTTGACTGTAAAATGAAAATGGGTAATTTGTTGGGCGGTGTTGTTTCTTTTGTAAACCTTTTTTCCTTTTGAGTTAAAAAAAAAGATGATACATCTTCTCACAGAAGTAGTTTGACTCCAGATCACGTGAGACATTCCATGGCATATGATGTAATTTCCCCCTCTAAGTCCATCAGTTCAGGGAGACAGAGTCGCCCCAGGGAAGGAAATCTTCCCTGGGGAAGATTCTTCTTTCATATCTTCTAGTCCCCTAGAATAGAGGTTAATATTCCTATTAGCCAAAGACCTAAAGTTAATATAGAGGTTAATATTCCTATTAGCCAAAGACCTAAAGTCTTGCTCCATTACTAATAATCTTTGCAAGAACTTTATTATTAGTTTTCATTAGTAATTCATTTTGTTTGTTATCCCCACTAAAAGTGAGCTTAATGAAGGCAGAGACTTTGTCATATAAGACTGTCTGACACATAGAAGGCATTCAATTTATTTTCAAAGAATGAATGAATTAACAAATGAATTTTGGTTCAGTAATTGAGCCCTCATTAAAATAGTTTCTAGTTGAATTTAAAGAAAGAAAGCCCTACCCTTCTATAGGGCTAAAATAACTAAAGGAATTGTGGTACATATTTTATACTGAATTGGATAGCAAAAATCTTGTAATTCACAAAGAAATCTCCATTCTAGCCCTAAATCTAACTACAGAACAGTAAAGTAGAAGGAGTGGTGGAAGAGGATTCTGGGGCTAGGTTCTACTTTCTGCTTTGTCTTCTATTACTAAAGTGTATAACTTTGAGAAAAATCCCTAAATATCTCTAGTCTTTCCCTCTCTGAATTCTATGCTCTGATTAAAGTCTTTGGATAGTGACTTTTGCTTTGTTGTCTCTCTCTCTCTTTTTTATTAAATCATAGCTGTATATATTAATGCAATTATGGGGTACAATATGCTGGTTTTATATGCCATTTGAAATATTTTCATCAAACTGCTTAACATAGGCTCGGCGGCTGTGGCTCAACGTGCTAAGGCGCTAGCCACGTACACCTGAGCGGGCGGGTTCGAATCCAGCACCAGGGCCTGCCAAACAACAATGGCGGCTGCAACCAAAAAATGGCCGGGCGTTGTGGCGGGCGCCTGTAGTCCCAGCTACTTGGGAGGTGGAGGCAGGAGACTCACTTGAGCCCAGGAATTGGGGATTGCTGTGAGTTGGGATGCCACGGCACTCTATGCAGGGTGACAGCTTGAGGCTCTGTCTCAAAAAAAAATAAAAAATAAAAGAAACTGCTTAACATAGCCTTCACCACATTTTCCCAGTTATTGTGTTAAGACATTTGTACTCTACACTTAGTAAATTTAACATGTACCCTTGTAAAATGCACTGTAGGTGTGTTCCCACCAATTACCCTCCCTCCACCCACTCTGTACCTCCTCTTCCTTCCCCTCCCTCTCCCCTTTCCCCTTCTTGGGCTATAATTGGGTTATAGCTTTTATAAGAAAGCTATAAATTTGTTTCATAGTAGGGCTAAGTACATTGGATACTTTTTCTTCCATTCTTGAGATACTTGCTAAGAAGAATAGGTTCCAGCTCCATCCATGTAAACATGAAAGAGATAAAGTCTCCATCTTTTTTAAGGCTGCATAATATTCCAATATACCACAATTTATTGATCCATTCATGGGTCGATGAACACTTGGGCTTCTTCCATGACTTAGCAATTATGAATTGGGCTGCAATAAACATTCTGGTGCAAATATCTTTGTTATAAAGTGATTTTTGGTCTTCTGGATATATACCTAGTAGAGGAATTACAGGATCAAATGGCAGGTCTATTTTTAGATCCCTAAGTGATCTCCAAACATCTTTCCAAAAGGAAGGTATTACTTTGCATTCCTGCCAGCAGTGCAGAAAGAAGTGTTCCCTTTTCTCCACATCCACACCAACATCTATGGTTTTGAGATTTTGTGATGTGGGCTAATCTTACTGGAGTTAGATGATATCTCAAACTGGTTTTGATTTGCATTTCTCTGATGATTAAGGATGATGAGCATTTTTTCACATGTCTGTAGGCCATGCACCTGTCTTCTTCAGAGAAGTTTCTCTTCAAGTCCCTTGCCCACCCTGAGATGGGATCACTTGTTCTTTTCTTGCTAATACGTTTGAGTTCTCTGTAGATTCTGGTCATTAAACCTTTGTTGAAGACATAACCTGCAAATACCTTTTCCCATTCGGAGGGCCACCTGCTTGCTTTACTTACTGTGTTATTGGCTGTGCAGAAGCTTTTTAGTTTGATCAGGTCCTAGTAATGTATTTTTGGTGTTGCTTCAATCGCCCAGTGGAGGGGGGGGGTCTTCCTCATAAAATATTCTGCCAGGCCGATTTCTTCAAATGTTTTCCCTGCACTTTCTTCTAGTATTTTTATAGTTTCATGTCTTAAGTTTAAATCTTTAATCCAGTGAGAGTCTATCTTAGTTAATGGGGAAAGGTGTGGGTCCAGTTTCAGTCTTCTACAGGTCACCAGCCAGTTCACCCAGCACCAGTTGTTAAATAGGGAATCTTTTCCCCACTGAATGTTTTTGATTGTCTTATCAAAGATCAAATAACAATAAGTAGCTGAGTTTATCTCTTGGTTCTCTATTCTGTTCCATACATCTACCTCTCTGTTTTTGTGCCAGTACCATGCAGTTTTGATCACTATTGATTTATAGTATAGTCTGAGGTCTGAGAGTGTGATTCCTCCTGCTTTGTTTTTATTTCTGAGTAATGTCTGGGCTATTCAAGGTTTTTTCTGATTCCATGTAAAATGAAGTATTATTTTTTCAAGATCTTTAAAATATGATAGGGATTGCATTAAAATTGTATATTATTTTGGGTAGTACGGACATTTTAACAATGCTGATTCTTCCCAGCAATGAGGATGGTATGTTTTTTCATTTGTTAATATGTTCAGCTATTTCTTTTCTTAGAGTTTCATAGTTCTCTTTATAGAGATCTTTCACATCCTTTGTCAGGTAAACTCCCAAATATTGGAACTACTGTGAAAGGAATAGAGTCCTTGACTGTTTTTTCAGCATGACTATTGTTGGTATATATAAAGGCTACAGATTTATGAGTGTTGATTTTATAACCTGAGATCCTGCTATATTCCTTGATCACTTCTAAGATTTTTGTAGTTGAATCACTACAAAAATCATTACAAATCACTAATCTTGAGTTTTCCAGATATACAATCATATCATTTGTGAAGAGTGAAAGTTTGCTCTCCTGGAGTTTTCTCAGATTTTATAACCTGAGATCCTGCTATATTCCTTGATCACTTCTAAGATTTTTGTAGTTGAAGCACTATAAAAATCACTACAAATCACTAATCTGGAATACAATCATATCATCTGTGAAGAGTGAAAGTTTGCTCTCCTCTGATCCTATATGGATATGCTCAATTGCATTTTCTTGACTAATTGTGATGGCTAAGACTTCCATTACAATGTTGAAAAGCTGTGGAGACAATCGGCAACCTTGCCTGGTTCCTGATCTGAGTGGAAATTACTTCAATTTAACTCCATTCAATATGATATTGGCTGTGGGTTTGCTGTAGATGGCCTCTATCAGTGTAAGAATGTCCCTTCTATACCAATTTTCTTTCTTTTCTTTTTCTTTTTTTTTTACTAATTCATAGCTGTGTACATTAATGCAATCATGGGGTACAATGTGCTGGTTTTATATAAAATTTGTAATATGTTCATTAAACTGGTTAACATAGCCTTCGTGGCATTTTCTTACTTATATGCCAATTTTCTTAAGTGTTCTTATCATGAAAGGATGCTGGATATTATCAAAAGCTTTTTCTGCATCAATTGAGAGAATCATGTGGTCTTTGTTTTTTATTTTGTTTATGTGATGAATTATATTTATAGATTTATGTATAAAGCCTTGAGACCCTGGGATAAAACCAGCTTGGTCATGGCTATGCTTTGTTGTCTTATCTAAACTAGTTCTGGTTCAATATTTAAACAATCTATACCTTAT
>CAUYRH010139189.1:0-18043 GCA_963574655.1 Perodicticus potto | reverse complement strand
GGCTTTAACCCCAGTCCTGGTTCAGCCTAGCCTCTACCTGCAAAGAGGGCCTAATCATGTTACAATCACTGCCCACTGACCCCATCCCCACAGGCCTCCCCCTTCCTACTCAGGCATCCCCTTCACTCTGCCTACAAATAGCTTTGACTCATTACAGCTTTGACCAATAGTTGGGAGACCTGATGCCAGAGTTTTGCTAACTAGCATGGTCATAGAGCCAATCTGAGCCTAATGAGCAGTTTGAAGTCCTAGCTCTATTAGGTTAAGAGACTTCAAAAGCCAGCTCTGGGTCTTGAATGGCACCCCTCTCTAGGATATACAGCTTGTGGGTCCCTGGGGCCAGGGTGACAACCACCTCACTGTGGCAGTGTTGGCCTGTTAATTGCTGCTAATTCTGACATGTCCCCTACCCCAGTGTTGCCCCCAAATACCAACTAGGCCAGAGTGATTTGTTACAGATAAAAAATGAGTCCTTGCCTCCCTTAGGAATAAGGGAGTTAACCGCAGTGTTGTGTTGGGCTTCTTCCCAAATCCAGATAGAAGCTTTGCATGTTCCCCTTCCTGGGAGAAAAACCAACGTCAGAAGGGTATATGTTGCCCTCGCCCCAGCCCCCTTCACTTCTTGAGTGGTCCTGGCTTTTCCTCACCCCCGGACATTCACATCTCTGCTTGCCACCTCAGCTGGAGCCAGGAGTCCATGCCCCCTACCCCGACTCAGTCCACACTGGTGTCCATTTGTCTGCCCGCTGACTCAGTTGGAGCCCGGGGACCACATCCACGCCCGCCAGTCTCAGCCCACACCCAGCAAGTCTCTGCTCGCTGGCCCAGTTGGAGCCAGGGACCTGCCTGCTGGTCTTAGTCCACCCCCGGCAAGCCTCTGCTCACTGGCCCAGTTGGTGCTGGAGACCATATCTCCACCCACCAAACTCAGTCCACACTGAGCAACCACTCTCCTGCTTGTGGGCAGCAGTCAGAGCCAGGGTTCTGCACCTGCTCCTGCCAGATACAGCCCAAACCAAAGGTCAACACCACCGCTGGTCGGGCACTGTCATAACCAGGGAACTGCTCCTCCTCCTCCTGCAGAGTATCCCTTTCTTACAACACCCTTTTTCTTCCCCACTAGTCGCAGATTCTGTCCTGATGTTTGGCATTACACACTACACCCAGATCTCTCAGAAAAAGACCAAACACTCCGAGCTCTGCAGGGGGCAGAACTTCAGACCACCATGTAAGGGGGGAAGGGTAGCCTGGAAGTTCGGAATTGCAGGGGAAAATATATGTTCAATTTTATGTCGGTTGGGGGGCGGGGGTTGTGTCTAGGTTCACAAGCAGGACCTTCCCGGAGAAAGAGACCCAGTGTTTAGTGGCTCTCTCTAGTGAGGTAAAATGAGAGGTCTTTTGTTCCCTGGTTGCTTGCAGAGAGCCTGCGTGGACTTCCTGCTTGGGGGAGGGGTCTCCTGTCCTCTAGAAGATATGCTTTGTACCTGTAATTTGTTTTCTTGAATGCTACTCCTTGGCGAACTTCTTTCTTTGCTCAGATCCCCACCTTTAGTTTCATACAGTCCGATTCTGTCCAGTTTTTCTCCCTCTGTTCAAGAGCCTCTGCTGAGGGTTGATACTACTCCGCCATCTTCCCAGAATTCCTTGACAGTCTTAATTTTTATGTACAGGACTACGGTCCATGTTGAGTTAATGTGCTCTTGAATTCCTAGAACTACAGGCCCGCACCACTATGCCTGGCTAATTTAATTTTTGGTAGAAATGGGGTCTCGCTATGTTGCCCAGCCTGGTCTTGAACAACTCCCGGCCTGAAGCAATCCACCCACCTTGGCCTCTCCAAGTGCTTGGAACACATTTGTGAACCACCGCCACCCTCCAACCTGTTAACTGCTGTTTTCCTATAAGACTGTCACGTATTCTTATAGGAAAACAGCAGTTAACAGGCGGGAGCACCTTCACTAGACTGACGAGTGTGATGAGGGCGGACACATTGGTATCAGCAGCCTTGAAAACTAATTTCCATGAGAACCTCTAATCTCTCTAAGGGTTACAGAGATTAACATGAGTCGAAGCCTTAGAGTCTAAGCCTTAGTTTTCTAATTTGCAAAGAGTCAGAGATACCATACACCGGGAGTGGTATAAATTCAATGCAAGAAACCAGGAGGAGTTAAAGTGTTTGGAACTGATAAATAATTTCATGTAATAGTAGCAAAACCAGGACTGATGATCAAAAAATTACCTAGACAACAATGGACTAAAACATACTACCGCACTTGCAATTGGTTCTGGCCTGTGGTGCTGCTGGCTCAGGGCAAAGTGGCTCTTCTTTCATACCTCCTGAAGCACTCAACAGATGCTCAGACAGTCCCTCCAGCTATACTTACACACAAGGCTATCAAATTGCTCAGGAGACACAGTACTGTCTGTGTTCAGAGACAGTAACAGCAGGCCTACCCAAATCTTCATCATTCAGAGAATACCTTAAGGGATTTCGCTCACTGTTTAAAAAGAAAATCATCACCAAGAAAGGAGACTAGAGTGAAAATAAATTTGCTTTCTAAATGAATGAATGATGAACCAGGCACTAAGCTTTATAAAGTAACCAGGTTCAGTAAATGTAATTACCACTTATAGAACAACTGTAATAATTGAAAACAGACTATAGATTTTATATTTTAATTAAATTGCTAAGTTAGCATATAAGAAATTTAATATAAAGTTCTTTTGGACTATTAAATCAGGAACATTATCAGCAACTGAGCTCAAATGTTACGATACTAAGATTCTACTCTAATTTATATACACAAACGCATATACAGACATAAGGTAGTATGAAAATCACTAATAATCCAATTTTTCATTTTGTTGAATTAGAGGCTATCATTAACACAGGAGAACCTCTGTAAGTTGATCCCCCAAGGGACTATGACAAACTGGTCAACGTGCAGAGGTGGTCAACATAAGGAATTAGCCCTAGTGTACTGATAGGTACATGTGGTGCATGTCTGGTCTATAAAATCAAGTCAACTTAAGGAAGTGGTCCATGTAGGGAGACGGTAAATTATGGAGGTTCTATTGTATTTTGAAAATTCCACTTGGTACATGCTGATTCACAGTATAAAAACTTTTAAGATGTATAAATTATTTTCAAATCTTTGGAAAAATACCCAATTAATATATAATATTTTATTAGTAGTGTGAATTTAGTACTCTTGAGAAAAGGTTAAAATTACTAATATACATACATGAACTATTTAATAACGTGTGAAAATTGTGTAGCATTTCAAAAAACCTTCATACATTGCAGAGGAAAAGAAAACCCATTTGGACCCTGTAAGACTTCACTCCTGAAACCTGAGGGTTGATAGGCAATTTACGTGGCATAAATCTGTAACTACATGGTACAGATGTTTTAAGTTTCAGGATTTCCACATATTTCATTAATTGCCTCACCAGGGCACCCTACTAAGTGAATGTTTATGTGTAAATTTAGGGAATGGCAAGAGCCCTTGGGGAGCTCATCCCCAATAGAAGTTCTTATATTTACTAGAATACAGAAATACACAGTACAGAAATGCAGAAATATTTTGGCCAGAATGTTTCAAATAGCCAGAGATGGTTTCAAAACTGACTTCTTTACTACTAAAAAACTATAGAAAAATCAGCTGGGAGTTCTGGTGGGCACCTATAGTCCCACCAGAGGCTGGGATAGGAGAATCACTTGAGCCCAATAGTTTGAGGTTGCTGTGAGCTATGCTGATATGACTGCACTCAAGCCTGCGGCAACAGAGTAAGACTTTGCCTCAAAAAAAAAAAAGAAAAGAAAAGAAAAGGAAAAAAGAAAGAAAGAAAGAAAAAGAAAAGAGAAGAAAAGAAAACAAAATAGACTCTTCAATCAAAAGAAAATCCTTAAAGTTGTGGGAAAGCACAGAAACATAAAAATTATTTCAGTTTAACAAACATTTCTAGAGGTTCCTACGTGCCACATACTACATTAAGAGTGACTAAAATAAAGATAGCTTAAAACAGGCACTAACCTCATGAAGCACCTGGTCTGGCTACACAAACAGCATCACAAAGATGTAAGCAAATGGCCACCATGCAGTGTGATAAGCTTGTAGATGTAGAAGCAGTGGAAGGAAGTCCATAGTACTTCACAAGGGAGGTAATGTAAGAGCAGGGTTTTGATGGATAAATAGGAGTTCACCAAGCAGATAAGGAAAGAAGTAGAATTCCAGGCAAAAAGAACACCTCGTACAAGGGTAAAGACAAACAACAGCCTGATGTACTCATAGAAGATAAGCAATTTTTATGAGGTAGTATAAAATGCAAAGAAGGCAGTATCAACAAGGAATATAAAAATACAAGGAGATGACAGAGAAGGGAGGGCCTGGAGCACAACGCAGTGGGGTAGTAACTGCACTCTGGAGGTGAGGGAAGCCTCGTCAGTCAGGGGCAGCATGGTGAGGTGCCACTCAGGAGAACTAGCCAGACCGAAAGTAAGGATCCCCACAGAAAAGCCCTGGGAGAGGTCAAGTGACATTCAGGGGAGGTGAAGAAATCTCTTCACTACTGAGGAGCACTGGACAGTGGGAGGGGAAGAAGGAATAGCTAGGAGTGGGAAGTGCTGAGTGACAGTGCACAGGGGACAAAGGAGGCGGGGTGTGCCCTGAATCCCTGCAACCCTCTGTAGAGAACAATCGAGCAGTGGCTGGGCACCCAGGCCTATGAGGCCTGCCAGGTAGAGCGGTGTCACACAACACCCAGGATTTAGGCCTGGAGACACAGGTTTCTCTACAAAAATCATCCATCAACAAAGAGGAGAAACCTGATGGAGAGGCTCTCAGTGCTGAAGGGAAAGGCCGGAGGCTAATGTCATGAGCTGGGTGGCACAGGTGGGTCTGAGCTCAGTTCACATAAGGAAGGAAAGAATCCAGGAAGGATGATAAACCAGAAGAAACTGGGAGAAACAAATAATACAAGATCAGTTTAGGCAGCAGTGTGGGAAAGAGCTAGAAGGCAGAAAGTGGAGTTAGGAAGGGGGAACTGGAGCCCCCAAGTTCCAAGGGGAAAGGACTGCAGCGTATCACCAAGACAAAGGCACATTCAGCAGACAAGTGGGGAGGAGGCAGGATGCAAAGCTACGGTGCTTCACCTGTGGAACCACTTCAGGTGAGGGCAGATGTCAATGACAATGTGTTTAAGAATGACAGAAGTGACAGAGTGATTTCAGAGGAAGAAGGCTGTTTGTCTAAGTACGAAGGCCGATTCTGTGGAGGCGGAGAGGACAGAGAGATGATCCCGACCCCACCACGGTCCACAGGAAGATGTGGGGGAGAAAGTGGCCCCGACCAGGGAGCCGAAGGAAGCACAGTCTTCTCAGAAGAGACCTGAGAAGAGACCCCGGGATTTCCAGCTTGCACGCAGCCTGTGGTAATGAGCTCATTCTCAAAATGGAGCACAGTTTCTAGAGAAAGACTGGGAAGGTTGAGAGGAAGATCAGCAGAGTAGAGATGCTGAGAGGAAGATCTCACAGAGAGGAGAAAATGGTGAGATCAGCATCTGGAAAGACCTGACGTTAGGTGGTGACAGGGGCTGGATCCCTGACTGGCTCAAGGCCCCATGCACTGGCCTCACCACCTTCTGCAGGCACTGCCACACAGCAATTTTATCCCATCTGTGAGCTTTTTATTTAAATAAACTTTGATAATATTTAAACTTCTTTTTGAAAAGGTGTTTGCTTATCAGGCAAAGCAATTTTAATCAAGAGCAAAAATATTTTTTAATGTTCAATGAAGGAGAATAATAAAGATACTTACTAATATTATTCTTTAAGCTCAGAAATCATTTGCAAGAATGTCAGTGTTGGAGGGATTTTAAGAGCTCATTTAATTTCCTCTGTTAACCCCACAGGACTGTACTTACAACTTAAAAATAACACTCCAGGCAAGGCAATAGCAATCTTAACGAGCTGGAGAAGGTAATAACAACCTTAAAAAGTCATCTTCCACTATTTGGTAGACTTTAGTTGAGGATGTGCTCCTGGATGTCCACTTGGAAGCTTTTTGTCAGATCCTATTGCCTCTGGTACTATCCAAGAACAGCTAGTCCATGACATGCAGATAGACAGACACTAGTCCTCAAATAGTTCACCCTTTTCTAGTCTATCTCCTCTTGAATCCAGTTTTGTAAAATGTTTTTTCAAAAAAAGGCACAGCCTTTCATTGTCCAACCATTAAATGACAGGTTGTACGCAGGGCCCCAGCTAGAGCGCAGGAAGAAGTTCAGTGCTCTCACTCTTACCCACACAGAGGGTTAGTCAAGAGTGATCTGGCTGAGACATCCATGCCCTACTTATTACCAGGGCTAAATAAGTCTATTTTGGCAACTTGTTTTTCCTTCTTTGCTTACACATCCAGGATGTGTTTATCCCAAACTAGAGTTCACAGTTAAGTTTTAGCCTGCTGCTTCAGAGCCATGAAAGAAATGACAGTGTGATAGTTAATTGTGGGTATCAACTTGACTGGATTACAGAATACCTGAAGAACTGGTAAAGCATTACTTTTGGATGCATCTGTGAATGTGTTCTGGAGGAGACTGGCTTAAGAGTCTGAGTGGACTGGTGGCAATGGTCCACTCCAATATGAGCAGACGCCATCCCACTGGCTGGGCCACGAGAATAGCAACAGGCAAGCAGAAGGGGGTCTCTCTCCCGGAGCTGGTGTCACTCTTCTCCTCCTTGGACATCAGAACTCAGGAGGTCCAGTCTCTGGGCTCCAGGACTTACACTAGCACCCCCAAGTTTCTCAGGCCTCTGGAGTTGGCTTGAGCTACAATGGCAGAGCCTGGGGTCTCCAGTCTATACACAGCCTGTCATGGGACTTCTTAGCCTCCATAATCACATGAGCCAATTCCCCTAATAAATCACCTGCCATATATCTATAAATACCCTACCAGTTCTACCTCTCTGGAGGACCCTGACTAATGTAGATACCCATTACCTACCATGTACGAGCACTTTGTCCCAATGCTATGCTGTTTTGTAAGATCTCATTGAATCTCCACAACTATTTATGTAATACACTGTTTTATTTAGTAATAATTAAAACAGCTAAAATACAATTTGGATTCCCTGAATATTAATCCCAATATCCCCTATTAAATCTTTAATGAAATCCACTCTAAAATAGTTAAACAGTCAGACTGAGTGTCACCTCCTTTCTGAGGCCTCGTTCCCTCCTGGTAGAGGTATTATAACATGTTTCCCAAGGGACAGAAGAGAAGAACGCTGGTCACATGGGAACGGACTGAACCAGTTCAGCAGCACTTACTGCCCAACTGTAAGGAAGCTGTATGAAAATGTTGTTAAAATAATTTACATTGTTGATGTTTTAAAAGAATAGTTTAGTTTTGCCTAGGTTGCTTCTTTCCTAAATGATTTTCAGTACTCCTCAGAAGGATAGTAATAAATCTTTTAAAATAACAGAATGAAGAGTGTTAAAAACTCATTTACTGTTCACAATGCCAACAAATATCAAAACAATAGTACTCACCTCCTTTGCACTCTTGATTTTGGTCAGAAATGTATGTAGCTCCATTGTTTCTGCAAACAGTGCACGACATACTGCCTGATAATGCTTTGGGGCTTCTGACTCAGCTGGGAGATGAGCAGCACATAACTACAGGAGGGGAAAAGGAAGGAACCAAGGTGCTTGGTTATTACTCAGGTTTTTTTGTATTTTAAAAACAGATATACTAGCCAGGTGGGGTGGCTCATGCTTACTAATTTTAGCACTCTAGGAGGCCAAGGTGGGAGGATCGCTTGAGGTCATGAGTTCAAGACCCCATTTCTACTAAAAATAGAAAAATTAGCAGGACTTGGTAGCACACACCTGTGGTCCCAGCTACTCAGGCAGGAGGATCCTGGGAGCCCCAGACTTTGAGGCTGCAGTGAGCTATGACTGATGCCACCAAACTTTACTCAGGGCAACAGACTGAGACTGTCTATTAAAAAAAAAAATCCCACACAGACACATCTAATATACCTGTATTTTTACATCAAGACTGCAAGGTACTTCACATCATCCAACACTTAACACACCACAGCATCATCAGTAAAGTCTACACAGTTTTATGGAAAAAGTGGTCCACTAACAGATAGCCAACAGCACAGAGGAGCTTATAGAATTAGTCAGGTTCTGCTTGAAAGTGATAGGACATACGTAAAAGTTTTAGAGAGCAGGAAAGGAAATACCAAGACTGATAATTCCAGTATTAAGAGCTACCACTTATTTGAGCAATTATCATGCCAGGGACTATATTTGACGTGCCATATAAAAACACAGCATCGAGTACTCTTCAGTGTAACCCTGACTTATCCCCATTTTAAAGCAAAGGAACCTGAAGCTAAAGAGAATCAAGTGACTCATCTGTATAGGCATGGTTATCATGAGAGAGGAAAATTCAAGCACAATCCTTCAGAATTCAAAGTTCTGAAGCCTAGGCTCATTCCAACGCATGTTAAATTCTGTAATGTAGTACAAAGGATGTCAGAAAAATATGTGGACCACAGGAAGGTGCCTCATCAATAACTGGGCAGTGGAGGAGAGGGGAGAGCGATGGGTCTGTGAATGCTGCCCACAGCCCACAGGCCTACAGGACTGCTGGTGGGTAAAGTGCAATCAAACATCACATAAAGCAGTATCATGGAAAATCAAACACTATTTAACTTATTAGACTAGAGAGACATCACAGGTGTAATACACAGGAATATTTTATTTCTATAAAATAATTTTGTATCCATGTACAATAGTTATGCTTTAAAGTACTTCATTTGCACTAAAAGCTGTAAGTTCTCTCTTAATTCTTTAGTACAGTCAATAAATTTGAAATTATGACAAATACTGTTATATATTTTATTATTTTAGAATTATTTAATAATTTCTATCAATTGAAGAACAGATGTCTTTCTAGTTTGTAAATATCCTTCATAATATGGCTTTTATTTTCATTTGTAATAACCATCTCATATAAAATATTAATAGTTAGATCACCATTTTTTTTTTTTTTTTTTTTTTGAGACAGAGCCTCAAGCTGTCTCCCTGGAAAGAGTGCCGTGGCATCACAGCACACAGCAACCACCAAATCCTGGGCTCAAGCGAGTCTCCTGCCTCCGCCTCCCAAGTAGCTGGGACTTACAGGCGCCCGCCACAACGCCTGGCCATTTTTTTGGTTGCAGCCGTCATTGTTGTTTGGCGGGCCCGGGCTGGATTCGAACCCGCCAGTTCTGGTGTACGTGGCTGGTGCCTTAGCCTGTTGAGCCACAGGCGCCGAGCCAAAAGCATATTACTTTTAAACCCAAAGAAATAATGTTCTTAAAGTGCTTGAGCATATAGCACACTATAAATTACAGTAACGATGCAGCAAGATCATATTTTTACAGTTACAAACAAGGGTGTCGTGGGGACACAACTAGAAGGAACAGGTTCTGTCCCACAAGGACCAGTACGGTTATGTGACCTTGGACAAGCTATTTAACATTGCTGGGTTTCCTTTAATCTCAAAAAGGGAGGGATTAACGTACCCTTTTACATAACCTGTCTGCTCTACAAATAAGGGACAAGAATCCCTTGCTAGAGTGCAGTGACAGGCGATCACAGTTCACAGCAACTTCAAACTCCTGGGCTCCAGCAAATCTCCTGCCTTAGCATTTCAAGTAGCTGGGATTACAGGTGCACACTACCATGCCTGGATAGTATTTGTAGAGACGGGGTCTTGCTCTTGCTCAGGCTGATCTTGAACTCCTGCCCTCAAATGACCCCTCTGCTTCAGCCTCCCAAAGTGCTAGGATTATAGGCGTATGTGGGTCACTGTGCCCAGCCTTACACATAAATGTTTAAATTAAGCTGAAATGCAGGAGTTGTTCCTTTGGGTACCCTCTGAGTAGGAGGTTACTTTAGTGGATCTAGTTCTAGCCTAATGGTTCTAAATGCTACTATAGGCTCCTCGACTTCTATTGTAGGACAGCTCTTTCCTTTATGTTAACAAACTTTTAACTGTGTACTTAGCACTTCTGCTCATGTCACAAAGACATCACAAACTTACCTTTTCTAAAACGCATCTCTGGACTTCCTCCTTATCTTTCCCCTATCTTTTCCAATTCAGTGAATAGTGTTATTTTTATCAGAAATCTGAGCGTCATCCTTGAGTCTTCTTGAGTCACCACACCCATCTAACCAACCAATAAGTCTTGCTTCTACTTTCAAAGTACACCACCTGAAAGCACCATCATAGCCCACTGTTTTCTTTCCTTAGAGGACTCCTGGCTCCCTCTCTTGTCCACCTACAAGATTCTTCTCTGCCTGACAGTCAAAATCCTTAACAAATATAATCTGGGTTATGTCCATCCCTTGCTTAAAAGTATTCAATCATTCATTCAAATAATATTCACTGAGTGTCAACTAGGTATAGGCACTGTGGTAGAAATGGGCCACAGTATTAAACATGTTCAAGTCCTGGGACTCTCAAAACATTCTAGGGGGTAGCTCAGACCCTTAACCCACACACACAGAGTTAGGAATAACATCTACTATTAAGGAAAACAAATAAAGCAGCTGAGAGACAGAAAACGAAGCCAGGGATAGAAAGGGGATGGAAAGAGTGGTTGGGAAGTGCTGCTGGTGCAGAAAGCTCAAGGAATAACCGAGTGAGCCATCAGAGATGTAAGGAAGGACTGTCCTAGGCAGCACAGAGCAGTGGCTCTGCCGAGACTTTATTTGTTTTAGACTCTTACTTTGTCCCCCTTGGTAGAGTGCTGCTGCGTCGTAGCTCACAGCAACTCAAACTTGTTTTTTTTTGGCCAGGGTAGGGTTTGAACCTACCACCTCTGGCATATGGGGCCGGCACACTACTCCATTGAGCCACAGGTGCCGCCCTCTGCCGAGACTTTAAACCAGATCTCTTCTGTGCCCTCATCATCTAGTCCTCAGCTATCTGCCCAACCCCACTGTGTGGCTCTTCCCTTCACTTTGTTTTAGTGACCCAGGACACTTGCTTCTTTAAAAGAAACCAATCTCTTTTCTGATTCCGTACCCTATAAGTATTAATTTAAATATCACCTACTCAGAGAGTCCTCCCTGTTTGTCCTTTCTTAATGCATTTTCCACCTCTAACTTCTGTTATTTTTTAATCACTGTATTCTGTTCACTTTCCTCATAGCAACTGTTAGTTAGAACTTATAATTACAGCAGTTCCCCCTTATTCACAGTTTTCCTTTCCCTGGCTGCACTCAACCACAGTCTGAAAATGTAATACATGGAAAATTCCAGAAATAAACAATTCATTAAGTTTTAAATGGCATGCCATCTGAGGAGTGTGGTAAAACTCATACTACCCAGTGCTGTTGCACCCAGACATGAATTAACCAACCCCTTGTCTGACATATCTGTAATACACCACAGACACTCCTAGCCGTTACTCACTTCTCGATTATCAGATCAACTGTCATGCATCACAGCATTCAAGTAGCACTTAGTTTATTAAATTGTTTATTTTGTCACTAGTTATTGTTACTAACCTCTTACTATCACCGGTCTGTAGTACAGGGAAAATAGAGTGTATATGGGGTTTCCATAGTTTCAGGCATCTGCCAGGGATCCCAGAACTCATCCTCCACGGTGAAAGGGAACTGCTGCACCACAAATTGACTAAGTGTGAGGTAGAAACCACTGCATTTTTCCCTAGGCCTCACATGATTAAAAAGGGCTTAGGGAGGCTTTATCCACTGCTCTGCCTGCCGCTCGCACACCCAGAAGCTGCTCATGCGTGGAGGTGTGCTGCTGTTTCACTGGTCCACTTATCTACTATGCACTGTCTTCATCGCTGTGGCTCTAGAAATCCTAATATATACTAAAGTTCTCCCACATAGTCCTTCTTATTAAAAGTGCCATCTTACTCTTGCCCTTTGCATTCCATTTCTGTTTTAATAGAGTGCATCAGTTTTCAGAGAAAAATCTGTAGAGATTTTTTTTTTTCTATTGTTGGGGATTTGGTGAGGGTACAAAGAATCAGGTTATACTGATTGCATTTGTTAGGTAAAGTCCCTCTTATAATTGTGTCCCTTCCCCAAGGCCACCCTGTGGCCCCCACACCCCTCCCTAATTCCCTCTCCCTGCACCCCCTTCCCCCACCCCCTCTTCGTGTACTAGGTCATCAATTGTCCTCATATCACAATTGGTACACAGGATTCTTGCTTCTCCACTCTTGTGATGCTTTGCTAAGGATAATGTGTTCCACTTCCAGACAGGTTAATACAAAAGGTGTAAAGTCTCCATCTTTTTAAATAACTGAATAGTATTCTATGGTGTACATATACCACAGCTTGTTAATCCATTCCTGGGTTGGGGGGCATTTAGGCTGCTTCCACATTTTAGCAATTGTAAATTGAGCTGCAATAAACAGTCTAGTACAAGTGTCGTTATGGTAAAAGGATTCTTTTTCCTTCTGGGTAGATGCCCAGTAATGGGATTGCAGGATCAAATGGGAAGTCTAACTTGAGTTCTCTGAGGGTTCTCCATACTTCCTTCCAAAAAGGCTGTATCAGTTTGCAGTCCCACCAGCAGTGTAAAAGTGTTCCCTTTTCTCCACATCCACGCAGGCATCTGCAGTTTTGAGATTTTTGTGATGTGGGCCATTCTCACTGGGGTTAGATGGTATCTCAGGGTGCTTTTGATTTGTATTTCTCTGATAATTAGGGATGATGAGCATTTTTTCAAATGCTTGTTAGTCATTCACCTATTTTCTTTAGAGAAGGTTCTATTCACGTCTTTTGCCCAGTGATCTAAGGGATTGTTGGCTCTTTTTATGTTGATTAATTTGAGTTCTCTGTAGCTCTTAGTTATTGAGCTTTTGTCCAAGTCATAATATGTAAATATCCTTTCCCATTCTGATGGTTGTCTATTTGCTTTGGTTGTTGTTTCCTTACCTGTACAGAAGCTTTTCAGTTTAATTAAGTCCCATTTGTTTATTTTTGTTGTTGTTGCAATTGCCATGGCAGTCTTCTTCATAAAGTCTTTCCCCGGGCCGATATCTTCAAGTGTTTTCCCCACACTTTCTTTGAGGATTTTCATTGTTTGATGCCTTAAATTTAGATCTTTTATCTATCTTGAATCAATTTTTGTGAGTGAAGAAAGGTGCGGGTCCAGTTTCAGTCTTTTACACGTGTATATCCAGTTTTCCCAGCACCATTTATTGAATAGGGAGTCTTTTCCCCAGTGTATGTTCTTGTTAGGTTTATAAAGTATCAGGTGGCTGTAAGATGCTAGTTTCAGGTCACAGACAACTGTTCCAGATGTCTATTTCTCTATTTTTGTGCCATGCTGTTCTGGCCACTATGGCCTTGCAGTACAGCCTAAAGTCTGGTAGGCTGATGCCCCTGGATTTGTTTTTATTGTTAAGAATTGCCTTAGCTATAAGAGGTTTTTTTGTCGTTGTTGTTTATTTACCAAATCTTGTAAGTATGATGTTGGTATTTTGACAGGAATGGCACTGAATCTGTAGATTCCTTTGGGAAGTATAGACATTTTAACAATGTTGATTCTTCCCAGCCATGAGCATGATATGTTCTTGTAGAGATTTTTATTTGAGATTGTAAGAATCCTTTAGGGAGAAATGATATGTCTCGATTCATTAGTGCTTTTTAAATTATTTTAACAATATTTAAAACTATTTTATAGTTTTCTTTATAGAAGTTTTGCATAACTTTAGTTAGATTTCTTCATAAGTATTTGATTTCAGGAGTTGCTGTTATGTGTATGTATTTTATATATATAACATATATGTATTATACATAATTTTTATATTTCATTTTCTACTTTTTGTTGTTCTGATTTTATTTACTGACTTTGTGTCTGTGGCCTTCCTAGACCACAGATAGATAATCTGGCTGATTCTTATTAATGCTAGATAATCTGGCTGATTCTTTCACATTTTTTATGTAATACATTATCTGTGAATCACTACAATTACATTTCTTCCTTTCCAGTCCTTACAGCTTTAATTCCTCTCTTGCCAGACTACACTGTTGAGGCCCTCCACTCAGTGCTGAATATAAGTGGCGAGGCAGGGTCCACAGTTCACTATCAACCTCAAAGGGAAAACTTCCAACATTTCACTACTGGTGCTATCCGTGACTTGACTAATAATCTTGACTATTGACTTGTTAATCTTGACTAATAGATTAACATCTGTATTTCCCTCTAGTCAGGACTTTCTGATCCCACAAGTTTTGATAGGTCAGTTTATTTCCATTGTGATTTCTTCTCTAATTTTAGGGCACTTAAAAATGATTTCTTAATTTCCAAATATATGTGAAAGTAATAAAACATTTTTATTATTGATATCAGACTTAATTATATGGTAAGAGAAAATTCCTATATAATTTCAACCCTTTGAAATTTATTAAGATTTGTTTTTGCTTATGGCCTAGAATATGATCAAATTTTTAATTTTTCCACATATCCTGAAAAGAATGTGTACTCTGCAATGGATGGGTACCATGTCCTATAATGTTAAGTCAGACTTATTATTCCCATCGTTCAAATGTGCTATATTTGCACTGGTACCAAGAGAAGCTTGTGAAGCCTCCCACTGCAGCTGTGGGTTTGTCCACTTCCACTTTTAATCTTGATTTGATTTATTTATTTGATTCAGTGCTATTGTTAAAGGCTGTTACTCGGTACATACAAATTTAGCATTCCCATTGCTCCTTAGTGAACTGAACTTTACATTGTTAAGCATCCTTTCTTATCTGTAGTAATGCTAGATTTTCTATGTTTGTCAGAAGAGATATTTTACCTTTATTGTTGAGATACATTAGTATTTCACTGGGTAAATAACTCTAGATTCTATTTTAGAACTTAGAAGACTGCATTCCACTCCATCTTCTGTATCACGTTTCCTCTTAGTTATATGAAGGAAGACAGTCACAGACTTCTCAAACCTTAGTTTTTTCATTTGTAAAATGGATGTAAGAATGCCTACTCAAACTACCTCATGGTGTTGTCATAAGGCTGAAATAAAGGAATGGATGTGAAAACACTTTTCAACGAATATAATGTACCAAATTAAAACATAATGTATCAAATTAAAAGATTAGTTGGAATAAAAGACTATCTGGGAGAACAGTTACACACCAAAGAGAGTCTTGCTCACTTAGAATTGAAAACACATTGCTTCCAAGTTCCCAAATACCCTCTTATCTGAATCATTCAAATTTAGTTTCACATTTCTACTTCCAACAAGAAGAAAACAGTTGTATCTCTTCAGCTAATTCTTGTCTTTTGAAAGGAAACAATGAGTCAATTTACCAACAGAAGTTTTAAGCTCACTAAGCAAATCACAGACATATTATATGTTACCATATACTGATGAATAATAGGCTCTATATTTTAAAATTTCTCTTTACTTTCAGCAATTTTTTCTTCTTCTCATTTCCCTAAAATCAATGTTCAAAATATATTATTTTAGGAAGAATAAAAACCACCGTTACAGATAAGGAGAATTTTATGGGTCAGTTTTGATTAGCATGGAAACCAGGAAACAAGAGGTAAGGATATGATATGCTCCAAAAACTTTCTTAAGAATGGAATTGATAAACCTTAGTTTTCCTCCAATCTATGAAACCTGTCTTCTTAAACACCCTATTTATTTTCACATAATAGCAATAAGTTAAAATAATAAAGAACATCCATTCAAACTGCTAAATGTACAAGAAGTTAAAATTGTTAGTATCATTAGGAATTTTAAAACTCCAATTACTGTTTGGCGCTCATCTTCCACACCTGTAGTGTAAGACAGCAATCTGGTATGACATTTGTCACAAACTGGTGTCAGGCTGATTTTATGGATCTCATTGGTTTAGTGGACGTTCCCGTCCTCATTTCCCATTAATTTTATACCATCTTCCCCAATACACACACATAAAAACTGTAAGCTCACTTTCAAAAGCATAGGTAGTCTTATTTCTTCTTTTTAAATAAATTTTACTGTGTATATTTCAGGTTTACAACAACATATATTTTGGGATACATATACATAGTAAAATGGTTGTTTTAGTGAAGCAAATTATAGTCTTATATACTTTTTTTATAACAAGAGCAGCTCTACTTGTTTTATAAAAATTCTTAATATAATTTTATTAAGTAGTTTTTCTTCTTAATATAAAACCTTTTACTCTGGTCTTCCACGGAACAAGATGGTCATTTGTTTTATTTGGCTTTTAAATATATTGTTTTTAAAAAATAAATATTAACATTTAGAAAACATAAAATGAAAATGTGAAATTTCTATTTGTATTTATATGAGAGTATTTTACTTGTATAGGCTGCTAATTTGCCTTTCTTTCTTTTTTTAAAGACAGAGTCTTGCCCAGTTGCCCTGGGTAGAGTGCTGAGGCATCACAACTCAGAGAAACCTCAAATTTTTACGCTCAAGTGACCATCAGCCTCCTGAGTAGCTGGGACTACAGGTGCCCACCACAACACCTGGCTAATTTTTTTATTTTACTAGAGATGGGGTCTCACTCTTGCTCAGGTTGGTCTTGAACTCCTGAACTCATAGGCTGATGATTTAAAATGAGATTTACTATAGGTCTTAAAAGAACCAAAGAATACAGCTACTCGGGAGGCTGAGGCAAGAGAATCTCCTAAGCCCATGAGTTGGAGGTTGCTGTGAGCTGTGTGACGCCACGGCACTCTACCGAGGGCAATAAAATGAGACTCTGTCTCTACAAAAAAAAAAAAAAAAAAGAACCAAAGAATATATCTGAATTTCATTAAAGTCTTAACCTGTGGCTGGAGTAGCAGCACGGGTCCCATATACTGGAGATGGCAGGTTCAAACCCGGCCCCAGCCAAAAACTGTAAGATCTTCACTTGCATAGTCCCCTTTCAGGGTTCCTGAGAGACGTCATATCTAAGAAGAGTAAGGCGTGGGGGGTTCACCACACCTGAACACCACCATCTCCACCATTCCTCTACCCTGCATCTCTGATGTACTTTATGAAAAGATGGGACATAAATGATACACTGTCAATACTGCTCACAAAATCTAGTGAATATCATGTATAAATAACTCAAAATAGAACTATTTCTTTTAAGGCTAATTTGACAACTATCTTAAGTTTTGTCTCTATACATTTAGCATTGTAGAAATCATGGCCTTCAAGTATAGCAAAATCTAACTACAGAGTAAAATTCAATCCAACCCAGTGAACTTGTTTTTTGTTTTTTGGTTTTTTTTTTTTGAGACAGAGCCTCAAGCTATCACCCTGGATAGAGTGCCGTGGCATCACAGCTCACAGCAACCTCCAATTCCTGGGCTTAAGCCAGTCTCCTGCCTCTGCCTCCCAAGTAGCTGGGACTATAGGCGCCCGCCACAGCGCCCGTCCATTTTTTGGTTGCAGTCGTCATTGTTGTTTGGCGGGCCAGGGCTGGATTTGAACCCACCAGCTCAGGTGTACGTGGCTGGCGCCTTAGCCCGTTGAGCCACAGGCACCGAGCCCAACCCAGTGAACTTGTTTTGTTAATATAACTACTAGTAGGAAGGTCAAGAAAAAACACAGTATAATAATCAGCTGTGATATCTGAGATGCAGAATCACAGTTGTTATTTACTTCACAAAATGGAAATGCAGAAGTCAACTGAAGGCGTAAGGCCTAGTGACGCTGAGGTAGGGCACATGTAATGTCTAAAAGTGATGTTTTGAGAGATATAATACAGTCATAAAAGGGTACATTCAGGCTGCTAAGATATGGGAACTATTATGAAATGCTGAATCACCATTTAATTTTGTAAAAATGAAATACCTCTTATGAGAAACAAGTACTTCACCAACTGCTGCTTTACCTTCATGACATCTCTGTATGACCGAACAGCTGAGACTTTCCTCTTCTCATTGTCTTCCTCTTCCAGGCCTTCATCTGCAGCCTCATAGCCCTCATCATGGCTGCCATCAGCTTCCACTGTGTTGGCCATAAGATCAATGAG
>CAUYRH010139185.1:0-26599 GCA_963574655.1 Perodicticus potto | reverse complement strand
CCACCTTTGGTATATGGGACCAGCACCCTACTCGATGAGCCACAGGTGCCGCCCTACATTCTGAGTTTTTGATGTCATTATTTACATCTTTTTATGGCATATATCTTAAAATGTTTTCAAGCTATTATTATTTTTAATATTTTCATCTTTTAACTTCCATACTAAAGATTTAAAAATTTATATACTACTATTATTGTATTAGAGTATTCTGAAATTGAGTCTATATTTCTTTTCTTTTTTTTTCTTTTTGAAACAGAGTTTCACTATGTCACTGTCCATAAAGTGCTGTGGTGCCACAGCTCACAGCAGCCTCCAACTCGTGGGCTTAAGCAATTCTCTTGCCTCAGCCTCCCAAGTAGCTGGGATCACAGGTTCCCCCCACAACGCCCAGCTATTTTGTTGTTGTCACTGTTTAGCAGGCCCAGGCCAGGTTCAAACCTGCCAACAGCACCCTAACCACTGAACCATGGCACCAAGCCTACATATTTACTTTCAATAGTAAATTTTGCACTTTTCTATGTTCTCATGTTGCTCATTAGCAGCCCTTTCTTTTAGCTTAAAGAATTCATTTTTTTTCTTCTTCTGTGACAGGTCTGGTGGTTATAAACTCCCTCAGCTTTTGTTTCTCTGGAAAAGTGTTTATCTCTTCTTTATTCCAGACAGATTTGCTGAGTAAAGTAATCTTGATTGGCAGGGCTTTTTCCACCCCACTTAGTAATTTGACTATGTATTCCTAGTAAGTAAGGTTTATAGTGAGAAGTCTGCTGCTAGGCATATTTGACCTCTCAAATATGTATTTGTTTCTTATTTTGTCTTGCTGCTTTCAAGATCCTCTATTTTCCTTTGATCTTTGACAGTCTGAATAAAATGTCCTGGGGTAGTACAATTGGAACTGAATCTCACTGGACAGCTTGGGCCTTCTTGTACCTAGATTTTTATATATTTCTCCAAGTTTGAGAAGTTCTGTACGTGGATAGTTGTTCAAGTTCATGTTTGGGCGGGGAGGGGATTGCTGAAAAGTCCTACTTTGCCCTGATTTTGTAGCGTTGAGTTGATGTCTATACAATTGAATACTCAGTAATTTTTTGCATTCCTTATAGAACACCTTCTGCAGAGAAAGCCCTTTTTTAGCCAGGCCAGCCAGATATTCTTTTAGGTTGTTGATAGGGTCCCTGGATGGGTCAGCTGTCAAGGTTGGGCCTTCTACAAGTTCACAGAGGGATAGGCCTTGCACATGGGGTTGTATGCTGGTTTTTGAAATGTGTGTGATGCTTTTTAAAAGCCCTCATCCTTTTGCTATGTCTTTAGCTAATCCAGACAATTTAGCCATTCTAATTCTCAGTTTTCTAAGTGAGTCACAGTAAAACAAGTCTCTTGTGTGACACTCAGAAAGATTGGGTAAGTTGTATGTATTTTGGTTTTCCTCACTGGAGAATTCATGTGCTAATTGAATCTTTCTTTGTACCTCATTATACTATTTTGGGGAAGTGGTGGCAGGCAAATAAAACTACTTTTCTCACTCTTTTCAGTGAATCTAGTCCTAATTTATGTGCTCTACTTGATGCTGTAACATCTCAAGTGTATCCCAAAGTTCACACAGGATTTGAAACTTCTATTCTGCCATCTTGGTGACATTACTCTGATGTTTTCCCAATTATTAAATACTATTTATTTTGTCTTTCAATTTTAACTTGTTTTAACTGCTCTAAAATATACATATATAATTAGTAATAAAATCATTGCATAGCTTATGAAGTATATGCAATGTTAAGGGCATATTTACATGTTAGAATGCCTAATAAGGCAAGGCTGAGAGTAAATATAAAACATACATATTGTAGCAGGTTTTATTGGTGTTTTTTTTTTGTTTGTTTTTGAGACAGAGTCTCACTATGTCACTCCTGGTAGAGTGGCATGGCATCTCAGATCACAGCAACCTCAAATTCTTGGGCTTAAACAATTCTCTTGCCTCAGCCTCCCAAGTAGCTAGGTCTACAGGTACCTGCCACAAAGTCCAGCTATTCTTTTGTTGCAGTTGTCATTGTTGTTAGCAGGCCTGGTCCGGTTTTGAACCCCCCTGCCTCAGTGTATGTGGTGGTTGCCCTAATCACTCAGTTACAGGTGCTGAGCCTGTAGCAGATAGTTTTTAAAAATGCCAATATGATACAAGCATAAATACTCAAAATATTTATATTTATTTTAATATTTATATTAAACAACTAATAATAGGTATAAATATAAGAAAATAATGATTTTTTAAAAAATTCTACTAAATATTCTATAAATACGTATATAAACATTAAATTTTAAAAATTATATTAGTTTTAAGATATACCCTGGACAGAGTTATTACTAATTAGTTACTTGTAAAATAATAAGAATTTTACCCTCAGCATTGCACATTGGTACACTATGAAAGAATATAAAATTATAACTAAGTTAAAGTTTTGTGTCCACCTTAAAAAGATGTTTAGAGGATTGAGATAGGAATCAATTCAATAGGAAAATTGAAATAATGGCAAAATAATTTAAAGTAATGCTTAATAATTATCCATATTCACTAACTCCATTTAAGGAAGATAACCATGTGAATCAAACTCTAAATTCCATTCATCAAAATGCGGTAATTTTCCCTTATATTATCATAGATTCAAAGCAATACTTTTATTTTAATCCCCCCAAAAGTTTCCATATATTTTAATAGGAAGATTCTCTACTTTTCCCCAAAGTCTTGAAAACCCTTGCATATGAGGTTGGATAATGAAGTATATTTAACATTCATAACATTTTTTAAAACTATCTGCTACAACGTGTACTTTTAATTTATTTTTTGTTTATTTTTATTTCCAATTAATGTGAGTATACAAATGATTAGGTTAAATTGTTTGCATTTCTTAGTTAAAGTTTAAGTTGTAGTGAGCCCTTCACCCAGAGGGTGTGCTGTATACCCTTACATTGTGAACATCAGGTGAGAGTTTACTAACCACCCCCTCACTTTCCTTCTTCCCTTCATCCTCCTCATTTGAATATAATTGGGTTTTTATCTCATGTAGGCATATAGTTGATTACCTACTGGTTTCAAATTAGCATTGAGTACGTTGGGTACTTGCTTTTCCATTCTGTTGATACTTTACTAATAAGAATGTGCTTGACTCCATCCAGGTACATATAAAAGATGTAAAGTTTCCATCTTAAACATGTATGTTTTATATGTAGCACTTTTTCTAGGATTAGTTTGGGAATATCACTGTAGTCAACATGTGTAACTTGCATTACAGAGTTTTATAGCAGAAGGGCTAAAAAGGTTTGGAATTGAAGCAATAAGTTCTGTAAAGGATATGGGGAAGTCCTACTAAGTGTACATGCTCTGTTGCATTCACGATATAATAGACAAAAGAAAAACAATACAATTTAATTTCAATGAATGGTATTTATTATTTATTTATTTATTTTTGAGGCAGAGAGTCTCACTATGTCACCCTTGGTAGAGTGCCAGGGCACACAGCTCACAGCAAGCTCAAACTCTTGGGGTTAAGAGAGTCTCTTTCCTCAGCCTCCCAAGTACCTGGGACTACAGGCACCCGGCTATTTGCTATTGTTGTTGTTGTTGCTGTTATTGCAGTTGTCATTGTTGTTTGGCAAGCCCAGTCTGAGTTTGTATCTGCCAGCCCTGGTGTATGTGGCCGGCGCCCTAAACCACTGAGCTATAGGTGCGGAGCCATGGATGGCATTTATTAATATATACTGATAGGTAAAACAATTAATTCTCTGTAGAGTTCTGACCATCAAATAATATCACCACTATTTTGTAATTGATATTTTACTGTGACTATCACAGAAAGAGATATACTTGCAAGTGTTTATTCCTTTCTAGAGAAAATGTCTCTGGTGCATACCCCTGAGATTAAATAGCAGCTAAATATTCCTTTCTCATGAGAAACTTAGAAAATTATACCTGGAAGCCACTTAAGATCATATAAATGCTTAAAGTGCTTTTTTATTCACCTCCTTCAGTCCTACATACTTTAGTGATATTATTGTGTTCTACCCTCAACTCTGTATGTGCAGCATTTATCATTGCTATAGGAAAATAAATTGGTGAATCCATTCAACCATTTTATGGTTGAGATAAATCAGAAGTGACAGCAATAAAGCACAACCAAAAAATTAAAAAATAATAATGATTCAGGTAAATTACTTCAGATTTCAAAAACTTTGTCTGACTGCACAGGATCCATTTAATCTGTATCTGGGGATCCTTTAGGATTTATAGCATTAGTAGACCTCTGCTCTCCCAGAGGTTGACTCTAATAAGATGTTTATTACACATATGTCATCAAATAAATTCAGCTGTACTGATATTCTTTAGTATCTGAAAAGCATAGTTACAGATTATGGTTTACATTTTTAAAAGTCTGTGTTAAGGTGAAAGCTACTCCAAGAGCTCAACATCTATAAATTAAATAATGCTGTTGTAGAAATATTTAGATGTATGTGACATCACACATTTCTAAATATATGTTCTCTTTTTAATATGAGATAAGCCTGTTCTTTATCTTTATGAGACTATAAAATGTTAAGCAATAATGAGTCAGTTAATATGGTAAACTCAATTTTCAAATGATATTTTTATATGATTCAACATAATTTTGAAGGTAACACATACAAAATTTAGTTCTAACTCTGGGTTTGCTACTAGCTACGTATGTTACACACATGATCCTAGATTAAAAAATATTACATGCGCTAACTCTATCAGGTGTGGAGTGTGATAGAAATATATCTAACAATTTATTTATAATGTCTATGATTTGTATATTTTGGTTGGATTGAATTGGTCAACAATTCAAATACACATTAAAAGCCAGATATGGGCTGGGAATAGTGGCTCATGCATTCTGGAAGGCTGAGGTGGGTGGGTTGCTTCAGCTAAGCAGTTTGAGACCAGTCTAAGCAAGAGTGAGATACCATCTCTACTAAAAATAGAAAAACCAGCCAGGTGTTGTGGCAGATGCATGTAATCCCCGCTACTTGGGAGGCTGAGGAAAGCAGATTGCTTGAGCCCAGGAGTTTGAGGTTGCTGTGAGCTGTGATGTCACAACACTCCAAACTGGGCAACAGAGTGAGACTCTATCTTAAAATAGATAGATAGATAGATGATAGATAGATGGATAGATAGATAAAAATAAAAACCAAATATAGTAGGTATCCTGTCTCTTTTATAATTTAACAGAAATATCCCCAATGTTATCTAGTCTTCAGGATGCTGGAATATGGTTATACATGTAAAACAATTTTATTTTAAGATATATCTGTATGTGTGTGCACAGGAGAGTGGTCAGCAAGACGTGATAACTCATCAGCCATCTTTACAATGTCTAAGAAACTGATCATATGACTTTTATTCATTGATATAAAATTATGCAGTAGATGAATAAATTTCAAAGTACTGAGCTATCTTTAAAAACAATATTGGATATGCTTGGTATATTGGTTACCACTACATTATTTTTTTCTATTTCTTGTTCATCTTTGTGTTTTCATGAACTTTACCTTGTACACAGTTGCTGCCTTATCTGTGTGTGTGGAATACAGTTGTAAACTCCTCTTTCAGTTTCTTCTTGTGTAATCATCTTTTTTTTAGATTAATATAGGATTATATATGATCACATTACATAGTTTGCTTTTGTGAAGTTAAAATCTGAGTTGTAAGGCCAGGTGCAGTGGCTCACACCTGTAATCCTAGCACTCTGGCTGAGGCAGGTGGATCACTTGAGCTCACAAGTTCAAGACCAGCCTGAGCAAGAGTAAGACCTCGTCTCTTAAAAAAAAATAGCCGGGTGTTGTGGGACCTGTAGTCCCAGCTACTTGGGAGTCTGAGGCAAGAGAATCACTTGAGTCCAAGAACTTGAGGTTTCTGTAAGCTATGAAACCATAGCACTCTACCAGGGTCAAGAAATGAGACTCTATCTCAAAAAAGAAAGAAAGAAAGAAAAAGAAAAGAAATCTGAAGGTGTAGTACTGTCCTTCACCCATGAAGTATGCAATATATCCATGCAAGGTAAAGAGTCATTTTAAAAGTATAATTAATACATCAAACGTCTTACTTAATAAAAATCCCTCATATTATGTCCAAAAATAAAATGTACTTCAATTCTAATTTCAAAACATGATTGTGCAAAAATAAGTATTAAGTACAGAGAACTTATAAACAACACTTGAAAAACTCTTCAAAATAATAAAAAACAAGTTTTAGACAAACACTTCTACTATGATATTTTACTAATATGGAAGATAATTACTAATTATCTAAATTATTATTTTCATTAATGAAATGTTTTTATAATTTATAAAACATAATAAAATACGTGTGTTTTTTAAAAGTAAAATAGGTTAAATATTTAATGTACTCTGACAGAGTAGAGTGACATTCTTAGTAATGTATCAACATTTCACTCTACTTTTCAGAGTATCAGGACACAAATAAACCCTTTATAAGTTTCCCAAATCAGATATTATATTGGTTACATTATGACCAATGTACCATGATGCAATGAACCACTAACCAGGACCAAGGATAACAGTAGACAGCTCAACAACAATAGTAAGAAGAAGTAGCAAAAACATCTGTAGTTTTGGGATTTTGTGATGTGGGCTACTCTTACTGGCGTTAGATGGTACCTCAGAGTGGTTTTGGTTTGCATTTCTCTGATGATTAAAGATGATGAGCTTTTTTTCATACAGATGTTGGCGTGGATGTGGAGAAAAGGGAACACTTCTGCATTGCTGGTGGGAATGCAAGCTAGTATGTTCCTTTTAGAGGGAAGTTTGGAGAACACTCAGGGATCTAAATGTAGACCTGCCACTTGACTCTGCAATTCCTCTTCTAGGTGCATATCCAAAGGACCAAAAATCATTTGGCAATAAAGATATTTGCACTAGATTGTTCATTGCAGTTCAATTCATAATTGCCAAGTCATGGAAAAAGCCCAAGTGCCCATCAACCCATGAATGGATTAATAAATTGTGGTATATGTATACCATGGAATACTATTCAGCTTTAAAAAAATGGAGACTTTACCTCTTTTATGTTTACATGGATGGAGCTGGAAAATATTCTTCTTAGTAACGTATCTCAGGAATGGAAAAAAAAATCCGATGTACTCAGTATTACTATGAAACCAATTTATAATCATTCACACTTGCATATGAAAAATGAATCACAACATAGCCTAGGATGAAGGAGGGAAGAGGAGGGAGAGGGGAAGGGAATGGGGTGGGTCTATAGAGGGAGGGTTAGTGGGGGGACCACACCTAGGGAGCATATTACAAGCACAAGTTGGATTTATCAGATGTAGATCACAAATGTCTTAATGCTGTAATTTGGTAAATGAGGTGAAGGTTATGTTGATTAGTAGGATGTAAGCACTCCAATTTGTACAAGTAATCAACACATTGAATCCCATAATGGCATAAATGTATTCATCATCTATGTACAAATGACTTAATAAAAAAAAGTAGCAAAAACAATAAACAATGACTTTAAATAGCAAAATTATTGGTATAGTACTTTCCAAAGAAATAAGAAAATTCAATTATTTTTCATAAAACAATGATATTATTTGCATACCAATTTCTAGATGTCTGTGTTTTTTTCAAAAGCCAAGCTATTGTGTAATTCAAGTTACCTAATGTTTAAAAAAAATTATACCAACACCAAAATAGAGGAAGATACATAATTTATGATACATGTAGAAACCAATTAATCTTAAGACCGAAAAACCACAACTATAAAGAAACCCAAGAATATATTGCATGAAAAGAGCAAGATAATATTTCAAATGAGTTTCAAATGGTGAAACTCATTTGATAATTCCATAGAATATAAAATGTATTTTTAAAATATACAACTCTTAAAGCAATTAAATGTGTAAGCAACCTCTTAAATGCAGACAACTTTAGGATGGTTATGGCTATCATTTTTATGATACATAAAACAGTAAAGGCTGTTCTTGCTCCAACATGCGAGTGCTAAGTTATGCCAAATGTGATGTTTTTGACATCATACCCATTGCCCAGCCCTCCCTCTCTCACCTTATAATATCTGCCATGTGGAAAAATGGAATGTTCCTCAAAGTTCTACCAAATAAAAGAATATTCTGTCTCAGTGAATGAATTACAAAATATGTCAAGATTGAGAAGCAGGATTCTCTTCACCAGACAGTGAATAGAGTATATTAGAGTTTTTTTTTCCATATTATAGTGAAACAAACAAACAAACAAAAGAAACACCCTGAAATACATTGGGGAGTTTTAAGCCAAGGTGAAAAGATGAAATTTAAATGTTGAGTGTCAGATGATGTAAGCACTGTATAGAAATGGTGCAGAATGGACCAATATTAGAACACATTAAAGTAGAAGCCTGCTTTAAAAATGTTCTATTGTTAACACTAAGTAGAAAAATATCATCTATTAAATATTTTATACCTTCTATTTCCCAAGGATACCAAATCTATTTCCCATGGATACCAAGTTTTGTTTGCCAGCAGTGCAAAATAATTTAAATTTGGGAAGAGTGTAGGTTACCTAAAATTACTATATTTCCAATATACTACTTCAAACCAATCCTTCAGTGTCATTCAACATGGACTACTGAATTGCACTTAATAAACTACTCTGTATATGTACCATGACCACATCATGAGAAACCTTGATGGGCTCGGCGCCTGTAGCTCAGTGGCTAGGGCACCAGTCACATACACCAGAGCTGGTGGGTTCGAATCTAGCTTGGGCCTGCCAAATAATAATGACAACTACAGCCAAAAAATAGCCAGGCATGATCATGATGTCTCATACCTGTAGTTCCAGCTACTTGGGAGACCGAGGCAAGAGAATCACTGAAGCCTAAAAGTTGGAGGTTGCTGTGAGCTGTGACACCATAGCACTCTACCGAGGGCAACATAATGAGACTCTGTCTCAAAAAAAAAGAAAAAAAAGAAAGAAAGAAAAAGAAACCCTGATGATGAGGTCATTATAAATATGCTATTATTTAGGGTAAGTACGTGCACCAAAGCAGCCAATTCTGGCACACATGTAGAATAACCAGACATTCAAACATTGCTGCATAAGTATTTCTATATATTTATGAAATGAAATGAAAGCATAGCTCCAAAAAAGCCTTGAATGTTAGTATCCACAGCAGCTTTGCATATGAGACAAAAATGTGTCCATCAATATGAGAGCAGATAAACATTGTTATATTCATATAATAAAAGGCATATGAGAAAGAAAGAACACGGCTCGGTGCCTGTGGCTCAGCGGGCTAAGGCGCCAGCCACGTACAACTGAGCTGGCGGGTTTGAATCCAGCCCGGGCCCACCAAACAACAATGATGGCGGCAACCAAAAAAAAAAAAAAAATGGCCGGGCGTTGTGGCGGGCGCCTGTTGTCCCAGCTACTTGGGAGGCAGAGGCAAGAGACTCGCTTGAGCCCTGGAATTGGAGATTGCTGTGAGCTGTAATGCCACAGCACTCTATCCAGGGTGACAGCTTGAGGCTCTGTCTCAAAAAAAAAAAAAGACAGAAATAAAGAACACAAAAATTGTTACAATTAAAGCCTTATCAGGAATAAAAATAATTTAAAAAAAGAAAAACAAAAATGAAACTAATGCTACAGACAGACTCTCAGAGATATAATAGAGTCAAAATGAGGCAAAAAAATATTAGATTATTAAGTAAAATATGCCTTATTTCCTTAAGTACTAAGTTTGACAATATCTCTGACATTTCATTTAGACATTTCTTTTTTTAAATTTTCTTGTGAAAGTACATCCTCATTCTTTCAAACACATATTTTGGCTAGTGATTACCTTTAAAAATATTTAAAGCAATTTTTGTGAACCATAGACAAGACAAAACTTTGTATTTTTTAAAATTTATTTATTTATTTTTAATTTTTTTTTTTGAGACATACTCTCACTCTGTCACCTGGAGTAGAGTGCTATGACATCATAGCTTACAGCAACCTCAAACTCTTGAGTTCAAGAAATTCTCCTGCTTTAGCCTCCCAAATAGCTGGGATTATAGGGATGAACCACCACGCCTGGCTAGGTTTTTTCAGTAGGGACAGGTCTCGCTCTTGCTCAGGCCGGTCTTGAATTCCTGACCTTGAGTGACATACCCTCTTCAACCTCCCAAAGTGCTAGGATTATAGGCATGAGTCACCAATCCCAGCCTTGTGTTATTTTTTTTAATATGACTTCCATCCTGGAATCAATACAGCACAGAGAGCTTGAAATATCAACAAGTGTTTGGGAAGGATTTGGCTAATGAACATACAGTACATCAATTGTTTGAGAAGTTCTATTGTGGTGATTTTACTTTTAAAAATAAACCACATGGGTGACTTGTGATTAAGATGGATTGTGATGAGCTGAAATCTGCAGTAAAAATCAATCCATCTCAAACACTGCCTTTAAACATGTAATGTACAATCTGCCCATCTTTTGCTTCAATGTTGAATATAAGTAGTGATTATACACACATACATACATTACTGTGAAGTGAACACTTAAAATCAAACCTGACATATTAAAATGTTTATTTAAAAGACCCCACCAATAGCTAATTAAATCAAATATCAGTAGTCACTTAACTGCTTATTCAAGGAAAATGCAGTCCTGTTATCTGTGGGCTATAAGCATATATTAGTTAAATAAGTGAAACATCATAAAATTAAGTACTTTTTCAAAACTATAAATTAAGTTAAAATTACAATTTTCTGCAAATGGTGAAAATCAAGCTGTAAGTAAAACTGAATCAACAAAGCTTTAGAAATACCATGAAAAATCCAGGACAAAAAAAGCATTAAACAAATAAAGAAAATGCCAAAAAAGATGGAGGCTTTTTGAGGAATGAGAATGTCAGACAAATCTCATGTATATGGAGCTTCAGAAAAAAAGTAAAAATCATCAAAGTCATGATAGTGAAAATGTTCATAATTTGTACACCAGGGAGAGATATAAAGCAAAGCAATGTAGGGAAAGACTTACTTTCTATTAAAACTAACTACCTAAGTTTCACTTAGAAGACTGTATGATATATTGATCTCTTAATAAAAATAATTTTAAACAGCTAGTTAGTGGCAGAACAAAAAAGAAGTTAATCCCTAGCTTCAGCATTAGTCATTTTTTTGCCACTCCACTTCTTCTAATATTCCAGAAAGACTTTACCTAGGGCTGATTTAATGTCCTTGTTCCTCAGACAGTAGATAATAGGGTTCAAGGCTGGGGGTATGACAGAATAAAACACAGATACCAGCAAGTCTAGAATAGAGCTCACATCAGAGTCTGGCTTTAAATAAGCAACGGCACCTGTAACAAGAAACATGCTCACAACAATGAGGTGAGGCAAGCAGGTGGAAAAGGCTTTGGATCGGCTCTGTCTGGATGGGATCTTTAACACAGTGGAGAAAATACACACATAGGAGACTACAATGCAAACTAGACAAGAAAATGCATAACACACCCCAATGGCCACACTGACACTAATGGTGGCATGCTCTTTAGAACACGTGAGCTTTAGTAGGGCAGGAACATCACAGAAGAACTGATGTATCTTATTGGAGCCACAAAAATTCAGAGAGAATGTACCAGCTGAGTACAATATTCCCAAGACCCCTCCATTGAACCAGGACATAGCCATCAACTGGACACAGGACCCTCTGCTCATGACAGCTTCATAGTGCAAAGGACAACAGATAGCAACATAGCGGTCATAGGACATTGCAGTAAGGACGCCAATCTCTGACCCAGTCAAGAGTACCACCACAAAAAGCTGAAACACACACCCCAGGAAAGAGATGGAATCAGTGATAGAGATGGAGTTGAGAATGGATTTGGGTACTGTGGCAGAAATGAGACACAGATCTAAGAAGGACAAATGCTTGAGGAAAAAGTACATTGGGGTATGGAGGTGTTGGTCAAAAATTGTGAGGATGATGATGATTAAATTCTCTGACATGGCCACTATGTAGATGAGAGAGAAGAGCACAGCATGCAGCCTCGACAGCATCCAATTCTCAGCAAATCTCATTAGCAAGAATCCCATCATTCGTGTTTGATTCATCATATTTTAAAATCATAAGCCACCTATGAGTAAAGAAAAATAAATATTATATTAGGATAACTAACAAATTATCATTTGTTTCTTCATTTTTTGAGGCATGTACAGTTTAACATAATGGGCTAGACAGAAAATTTAAAAATGCCAATGTATTTATGTTCTATGTGGACTCCTGTAAAACAGCTCTGGGTATAACATCCCATTATGCCTGGACTAACAGTTATTGTTAAAGAATAAGAGAACTCTACCTCTCTCCCCAATTACCTGAAATTATTTTTAACAACTTTATTTTCACTGGGAATCACAGGACTATCTATATAATTATAATTGTAAATTCATATTTACATATAAATATTATCCTAGATGATATAACTTTTGTGTTAATTAGAAGTCATAGATGAAATTTCTGCTTGCTGCATACTACAGTATTTAAAACAGTCATTATTATGAGGTGATACTATAATTGATTATTCCATTCCCATTGAAGGACATTAACATTACTTGCCCATTTATTCATAAAAATTTCAATTCTTTGGCAAAAATTACAGTATTACTTTCTATTCCTTTAGTGAAGATACGTAGCCTAGCACAAAAAGGTAGAAGGCTACTCAAGTTATTTTGGCAAATTGATTTGCAAATATATAGTGTCATCCGTCATGAAGAGCTAAACTTGAGACTAAGCCAGATGACCAAGGTACTATTCTAGGAATAATGTAATTAACATTAGAGATATCTATGCATCTCACTAGTGTGGCCCCTTATGTCAAAGACACGAGGGCTTATCATCTGAGATCACTTAATTTCCCCCAGAGTGAAGAGGTCTTTTTCCATATTTTTCCTCCTTAGATCATTCTTGTCTTTAGATGCTTCTTTTTGATATTACTTTAGCAACACTTCACCGTGACATTTTTTTCACTTTCCCATGAGCCTCTTTTCTTCCCCAAGGTTAGACATTTTTTCTGCAAACACCCTAATATCAAAAACCTTAGCTTTCGTATGTGAAAGCCATTCCTAAGTCATGACCTAGCTACAGACATTATGAGGACTTTTTTCCTTCCTCTGGAAGCTTTCTCAACTGGCCTTTCATGCTTCTCAGATTTCTGAGAATTCCCTGGCCATTAGCCCATTGCTGTTGTGTCAGCAGTGATCTTCCTATCCATGGTGTTTCCACGCCCTCCCACCATGCCATAGAGTTTCTTTTGAAAACGAAAGGCAATGGGAATTCAAGATCACTATTCTAGTTATATTCATCTACCTGTGAAAAGTTTCTCATTCAGTTTAAGCTTAGCACCTTAACAATCTGAATACTCCAGGTCTAATACAGTGCTTGTACAACTGAAACAAGAGTAGTGTTTATTCATTCTCCATGTGGCAGAGAGTCAGATTTTAAAGGGTCTTCTGTCCCTACTTTGATGTTCCTACCCTTCACTTGAAAAAATAGGCTGTCTTTACATCTTTTCTTTATGTGGTTTCTGTACCCTTTAACACAGTGGTTTTTCAACTTTTGATGAATTCCAGTTTGTTTATCTTTTACTAAACTGTAATTCAAATAAGTAGAAACTGAGATATATATGTATGATCTAACCAGTGCATTTTCCTGCTCACAATCTAGGCATAATTTTTATTACCAAAAGTAATATTTGTATTAACATCCAAATGCCAGGGCGGCGCCTATGGCTCAGTGAGTAGGGCACTGGCCCCATGTGCTGAGGGTGGTGGTTCAAACCCAGCCCCAGCCAAACTACAACAAAAAAGAAAAAACAAAACAAAAAAAACATCCAAATGCCATCCCTACTGGTTTCATAGGCAAACAAACATTAACATTTTTATTAAAATCTTTCTATATTCAATACTATGTTTCTATTTTAAGTAGACCATATCAACAAAACAAAAAATGCTAATACTTTCTATCTTCGTCTTACAGGAAAAAATGGTTTGAAGCCACCTAATTCTAAGTAATTAGTGTGTTTATGGGAATACAGTCATTTTATTGTTAAAAATGTGTACATAAAATCAAATAATTTAGAATATTTAACAGGCAACATGAAAGTTGCTTTCATGTCCATAGACTTTAGACAAGATCTCTATCAAGACCACTTACAAAAATAAGGCCCTAAAAATTTTAACACTCTAACTCCATATTAGTTTATAAGGGTGAGAAATTAATAGCATAAAATTTAACAGATTCAGAGGAAAGAGCAACTAATAAAATGGGCTTTAAAATTATTTCATTTTTCCCCCACTGGAGGCTCCAATAGCCAAAAAGACCGGACAACTGCCGAGGAGACAACTGTGCCTTGGTGTCTCCTTCACTTTGCACTTGGAACTAAAGGTGGAACCCCCATTTCCTATGCCTAGGTCAGTTTCATGTGAATTTCCTGGACCTCAATTCCATGAATGGACTGTGCCCATTCATTGATGCATTCATTCACTTTGCCCGGGAGGGGACTGTGTTCATTCAATGATACATTCATTCACCTTGCAAAAAAAAAAAAAAATTAATTAATTAAAAAATAAATAAATAAATAAAATTATTTCATTTTTAATTAAAAGCAGAGGGGAATAACAAAAAAAAGAGGACCATTGGGAATGAAAAAGTCAACTGAAAATGTGATGTACTTTTAGAAGGTTAAATATTGAGAAACTGATGATGAAGAATCAACAGGGACACCTAGGGCTCCTCTCAAATCTACACATGCACACATACACTCTCCAAACTACTCTTCAGAAGGTGCGCTTAGTAAATTTGTCTAGAGTTTCATAGTCACTAGGTCTAGAATGAAAAATGGTCCTCATTATTTCCTGTGTAGTGATAGATGTTTGCATAATTTTTATATAACATAGTTATTTTCTAAGAATGACTTCTATTTCCAACATCATAGCAGTAAAGACACATGTAACTTTCATGACATATGGCTGACCTGGAGAAGCTCAACAAAAACCATTCTCTGATACACAGAGCTCTAGTTATGTACTAGGTAATAATGAAAGAAGAAAAGTGAGGGTAAGATTTTAAAAAAGATAACAAAAGGATCATAAGACAGAAGATAATCAAGGTGTGTTTATAGAGGGTGAGAGAGAGAGTTCCCATAAAAGGAGATGAGAAACATCAGGATTATCCTAAAATGACTAAGAAAATGATCTTAACTCTGTTATAATAGCATTCCTGAATTATAGGGGAGAAAACTGAATAGAGTAGCAGGATTAAAAACTGGATGAAATGGGATTTAGAGACAATTAAATACATTAATATATTTTTCCCTATGCTTGCAAGCAAAGCCTTGGGTAAATATGGAGATATTTATTCTGAGCAGTGGAACATACAATTATATGTATTAAGCACGAAAGATACTATTTAATAAACTAAAACATACAGGTAGAAATGAAATTTTAAGAGAAAAAAGAAAGAGGGAGTTGGTGGAAAGACAGAAAAGAGAGAAAGAGAATGAAGACAGACGCAGCACATTATTTTGGGAGAGTGAAGAAAGTGGGAACAAGGTACCTTGTCAAGGGTAGTAGACTTGATAGGAAAAAAGAGGAATTGTTTATCTGGTACAGAATATAGCTGTTCCTTTCAATATTCTCTCTCTGCCACTCTCTGTTTCTGTCTCTTTCTCTCCCTACACACACACCTACCCACCAAGAAGATAAGCAAGAATGGACAAGTTTTTCCAGTCTTTAAACATCAAAGAACCCAACCAGTTCTGTACAGGTGATTTTCTGAGGGGTAAATTAGCAAGTGATTGATAACTGAAAAGTCATAAGTGAATGAGAATTTCATACTGTGTTCAGATGTGTTTATTGGAGAAAGGCAGCACCAGCTCTAGCTTTAGAGCAGTAATGGCAGGCTTGACTCATAACTCAACATGAGCTACAGATCACATACCTCAGATTTAAGAACTCTTTTGTTTCACCTTCTGGGGAAGATAAAACTTGCAGCAGTGTCTACATACCTGGAGAGCTAATTCCAAACTGGCAAACCACCTATCACAGTTCCTGTTCATCAACCTGTGTGCTTTAAGGATGATGAGGATAGATCAGACAGTGAGTGGATGTCCTCTTGAGTTCCTCCTACACCAACAATGTTTGACTTCAATACTGGAGTTCTATTCCTGCAAGCTTATTTTTAACTTGTATTTAACTTTATTTTATATAATTACATATGAAATAAATTCATGATAAGAACTCAGTGTACTTTGCTTTATAGATAACATTGATAACAATAAAGCTATGGCCCATTATATGACATATTTTTGGGTCCAGAGCTATTCTACATATTAAATAAAAATATGCAAGGTGTATCCCAATAGACTTCTAAGCCTGGTGAAATATTTATAACGCGTGAAAGAGCCCTAAAATCAAAGGGTGTCTAAGGAGACTGTGATGGTTAGGTAGGGTCAGGTTTATGTATTTTTCTATTATTTCTATAGTATATTAAAAACAAATTCTGTCACTTTGGGTAGGAATAGGAAGGTCAGGGTGGCAAGAGGGAGAGAAGGAGAGAGTAAAGGAGAGAGGAAGAGAAAGAGGAGAAGAGCAGAGGAGAAGGGAAAGGAGAGAAGACTATTGTTCATCTGGAGTCTACAGCTCCTAAAATACCATTATCAGAGTCAATAAGAACATTTATAGAAAAAGATTGATGAGAATGCTTTCATGAAGAGTTCTGGATTTCAAGAAAGTAAAAATGAAATGTCTAAATGATTTGGTACATATTTGTTTTCACACCTTTTGTTAAGAAAGCAAGCTATTGTTTTCAAGTCATGAGGTGAGCTAGTGAACCCCACAGGTGTTTTCCTATATGCTCACTGGTTCCTTTCTCAAGCCCCACCCCACCCCCTATTCAAACTTATGATGATTTTGATTGAGCACCTCTGTCCTCTATGCATCAGTATTGGTTTCTTTTCCGTAGTCTTCAACTTCTAGAGAAAAGAAGAGGTGTGCTTGATGTCCTATGTCTGAGGTAATTCTTTCTTCAAGAAGGGGTGAACGGGCTTGGTGCCGGCCACGTACACCTGAGCTGGCAGGTTCGAATCCAGCCCAGGCCCGCCAAACAACAATGATGGCTGCAACCAAAAACAATGGCTGGGCGTTGTGGCGGGTGCCTATGGTCCCAGCTACCTGGGAGGTGGAGGCAGGAGACTCACTTGAGCCCAGGAATTGGAGGTTGCTGTGATGCCACAGCACTCTATCCAGGGTGACAGCTTGAGGCTCTGTCTCAAAAAAAAAGGAGGGGGGTGAATGTTTTCAAGCAGTTACAAATGGACCTTCATAGACTACATGGTGTTTTCCAGGTTGCACTTTTAGTGGCAACAAAATTTATTTCTTAGAGTCTAAAGCCTAGGAGACTCCACCCTTAAGTCCCATCTCAGATCTGAGACCTGATGCCACTACCCTTTCCTCCAGTGAGACAAAAGAGGAGATCTCACTGGGTCTCATTAGAATACATTCTCCATCAACCCATTAACTATTTGCTGAATGTATGTGACTATCCTAAGTATTTCTTTGCTTCTAAAGCACACAACAACTTAACTTTAAGTCTACATCCACATAATCTTTAAACCGAATCTAGCAATCTCACTTCAGCTTCAGGTGAGAGAGACACTAAGTAAGATACAATCCTCTGACTTTGGGGTCTGAATATGAATTATTTTAAGTCATTGAGCCATCTTATTTTCTTTTACTCTCTCTGGATTTAAGCCAGCCTCCAGTAAAGACAATGTCCCTTCAGATTCTCACCAATGGTCAGAGGTGTTTGAGTAGAAAATTTCTTCTCCCAAACATTTAATTTCCAACACCTGCCACACTCTCAAGTCTCTGATCTCCTCATGAGCAGTTAAGAGTCAAGGCTTCTCTTGGAAGTGGTATCATAATGAAATTCAGTAGGGACTTCTCCAGAGTTAGAATAAGGTGAGGTTTATTTACAGAGCCTGATCTTGTATTATTTTCTTTATATCCTAGGACAGACATAAATTTCTACTCTTTTGCTCATGGTTTTGTTCCAGATTATTGCCTCTTTCTGTATCCTGAATGAACCCCCCACCTCCGTCAACCATGGTGCCTGTATCTTCTTTCTATCAACTAGCAACTTCCCACTGACGTTCATCATGGAGTTGATGTTTAAAGTATATCTTCACTCTTATCATTTTATGGGAAAAAGAAATGCTTCAGGTATTTTTGTGAGAGGCATGTGACATTCAGCCCCACAGATCATCATCATATAAATTTTTGAATTAGCTCATTGATTTCAAAAAATCCTTGCAGGGATGTTGACTGGAATTAAATCTAGGTCAATATATGGAACATTGTTATTACAATATTGAATATTTTAAGCTATGAATATGGCATATTTCTCCATTTTAAGCCTTTCAAACATTCCCTTTGCAAATATTTATAGTTTCAGTATATAAGCTTTGGGCATATTTTGCTAAATTCATCACTAAACATTTAATATTTTTTGATCCAATTCTGTATTAGGTTATTCAGCCTGTGATAACAAAGCACTATAGACTGAGCAGCTTAAATAACAGAAACTTATTTTCTCACAATTCTGGAAACTACAGATATGAAATAAAAATGTCATCAAGGTTAATATCCTCTGTGTCCTCTCTTTGGCCTGCAGATGGCCATGCTCTTGCTGCCTCTTTACATGGCCATTCCTCTGTGTAGACACGCCCCTGGTGGCTCTCTGTGTGTCCTAATCTCCTGTTCTTATAAAACACCAGCAAGATTGAATTAGTCCCCACTCCAATGGCCTCATTTTAATTAAGCTACCATTTTAAAGGGCCCATCTCTAAATACACTCTTATTCTGAGGTACTGAGTGTTAGGATTTCAACATATACATTTTGCGATGACAAAATTCAGGCCATGATATAAATAATATTTTGATTATGGCTTTTATATTATGAATCATATGAAATTAATTTTGCATTTTATTTCCATTTATCTTTTTAATATTATATAACAACTCAATTTTATCATGCAACATTTTACTAACATGCTAGCTCTAGTAAGTTTTTTTAATGATTAAATCATAGCTGTGTACATTAATGCAATCATGGGGTACAGTGTGTTGGTTTCATATACAATCTGAAATATTTTCATCAAACTGGTTAACATAGCCTTCATGAAGCTCTAGTAAGTTTTAAATAGTCTTTAAGATTTCCTATGTAATTTTTTTTCTGAATATAAGGTTTTACTTCTTTATTTCCTATATATTATTTTCTTTTTCTTGCTTTTTTGGACTAATTTGAGCTAAATAGAGGTGGTGAGAGGAGAATTCTTTCTTGTTCCAGATCAATAGGGGAAAAGTATTCTGGCTTTCAAAATTAAAGATGTTAGCAGGTGGTGCCTGTGGCTCAAAGGAATAGGGGACTGGCCCCATATACCGGAGGTGGCAGGTTCAAACCCAGCCCCGGCCAAAAACTGAAAAAAAAAAAGAAAATGATGTTAGCACTAGAGTTTTTGTTTTTTGGGGTTTTGTTTGATTTTTAATTAGAGAGGAGTTTATTTAAAATGACTATTGAAATAGGAAGAATGCCCTCAACCATAACACTTATAAATATCTAAATGCTCAGGCAAAAACGGGTTTTTCTTTCACAGAAAGGAACAAAGAAGCCTTGAAGGACCTGGAGTAGGTCAAGCAGGTAACATGACTGAACATATAATAAACAGAATGGGATTGAAAGGTAACACTCCTTAAGACTTGGAACGTTTGTAAAGGAAAAATTGTTCCATGGTCCAGTGGAAATCATAAACTGGGGGGTGGGGGGGTTCCCAGATTTTGACATAGTCCTGAATGCAGTCTGCACAGTGTGGAAATGAGAAACTCCTGAGTACTGCAGTCCAAGGGGCACCTCATAAATTCATTGGTTTTTATCTCCAGGAACCCCACTAAGGTTCTTAAAGTAGAGCTACTGGATTGGCAAAAGGATGGATAAAATAATCAAGGTGAGGTTCGCCCAGGGCCTTCTCCATATCAAAGATACTTCAGGTAAAAACGTTTATTACAAACATATCCACCTGGGGGAAGGGTATGTTAGCACTCTAGCCTTCTCTAGCAGTCCTGTCTCATCTAAGAGGGAAAAAACTATACTATAGGGGAAACACCTGTGGTAGTCATAGCACAGACACACAAGCTAACTAAAGAACTGCAAAGGAATAATAAGATTATAGAGCACTTCTCCTCTTCACATTTTGCCACCATACCAACAGGGGCTCAGTGAAATAACAGAGTTACAGTGGAATGAGGTGTAGGCACAGATTTTCTCTGAAGGGCAGTAATTAGGGGATTCGCAGTCAAAAGGGGAGACTAAAATAAAAACATTAGAGGAATCTAAGGCCTCTGAGACTTGTAGCTGCTCTAATATTAAACACACTTGAATTCCCATATAGATTGACATAAATATTTACCTCAGTTTCTACAGTTATTACCTAATACAACATGTGTAGTAAGCAATAAAAAATTTAAAAGGGGCTCGGCGCCTGTGGCTCAATAGGCTAAGGCGCCAGCCATGTACACCTGAGCTGGCGGGTTCGAATCCAGCCCAGGCCACCAAACGACAATGAAGGCTGCAACCAAAAAATGGCTGGGCGTTGTGGCAGGCGCCTGTAGTCCCACCTACTTGGGAGGCAGAGGCAAGAGACTCATTTGAGCCCAGGAATTGGAGGTTGCTGTGAGCTGCGATGCCAAGGCACTCTATCCAGGGTGACAGCTTGAGGCTCTGTCTCAAAAAAAAAAAAAAAAAAAAATTTAAAGGGAAGGCCACAAAGCAAGATAAACACCATCTCAGGAGACAACATAAGCATCAGAACTAGACTCAGATATGATACAGATGTTGAAATTATCAGACAATTTAAAATAACTATAATTAATACGTAAGTGATCTAACTCCAAGAAACTTTTTGCAGTACTATTTCATCCAAGTATCTATCTTCAGAGATCACAACTGGCACAAAAATAAATAAAAATAATAATGGCTTATAATGCATTGAATAAAATAAAGATAGATTGATATGGTGTACCTTTGATTATTATCCTTATATAGTGTTCTTGACCAAGAATCCTAACTTAAAGATAATTGTGAAGAAAAGTAGACAATCCCAAATGAAGGAACTTTTCCTTAAATTGCTGTACTATGTTCTTCAAATGTCAATGTCATGAAAGACAAAAAAGACTGAAGAACTGTTTCAGATTATAGAAAACCAAAGGTACATGATAGCTAAACCCTTTCCTGATCCTTGACTACATCTTGTTCTGGAAGGGAAGAATGCTGTAAATAAAAAATAGTTCTTGATTAAAATGAACAAAAAAAGGAGTATGAAAAGGGTGGTGCCCATAGCTCAGTGGGTAGGATGCTGACCACTTATACCCTGGATAGCGGGTTCGAACCCAGCCCAGGCTAGCTAAACAATAATGACAACTGCAACAAAAAAGTATACCTGGGCATTGTGGTGGGTGCCTGTAGTCCCAGCTACTTGGGAGGCTAAGGCAAGAAAATCACTTACGCCCAGGAGTTTGAGGTAGCTGTGAGCTGTGACACCACAGCACTCTACCAAGGGCAACATAGGAACACCCTGTTTCAAAAACAGAAAAAAAAAGGGAGCACGAACAAAATTAAATGTAATTATTGATAACAATATTCATTTTCCTATTTCTGATGCCTGAACTGTGTCAAAATGTTTCAACATGAAGAATCAGGTCAAAGGTCATTTGAGAGTGTTTCACAATATTCTTAAAACTTCTCTGTTTGAAATTATTTCAAAATAAAAACTAACATACATCAGAGTAAAACAAAATTATAACAAAGCACACAAATATGCAATAATTGCAAATTATATCTTAACATATTTAATATAAAATTAATATGTTCATAATTTAATGAAATACATACTATTTTAATTCAAAGGTCTGAGACCTTATTGACCCTACATGATAAAAGTCAGTATACCGTAACACAAACTGCCCACTTGCTTTATATTTTAAAATTTGTTTCCCTCTTTGGCAAGATTCCAGTTGACTCATAGTTATTAAAAAAATAACCCACAATCTCAAGAATATAAATAGATAATCACAGTAACAGAATTGTATAAATGAGTATTAATAATCTTATTTAATTCTATACAATTTATGTCATTAACTCTTCATGTAAGAGAGATCAAGCTTTATTAATTAAAATATTTTCGTGGAACTGTATAGTAGAAAAATGGCATTTTACTAACTCTATCTCTAGTGGCCAAAATTATTTTCAAAGGACCCAGCCAAAAGTTTCTAGTTAATGCTGGCAAGATCAATTAGAGGCTAAAACAAACAAACAATTAAATAAACACATAAAAACACACATCAGTTCAAGATTCTTACAGCTGTCTTTAAAAATGACTTCTTAAACTCAAGAAGGAGGGAGAAGGGAAGAGGGTTCAGTAGCTTTCCACCATAAGGTAGAATACGTGATATACAGCACACTCCCTGGGTGTAGAACACAAATACAACTCTGAATTTTACCTGTCATGTATAAATTATATGGCCAAATGATTTGTACCCTTTCCCATGATTGCACTAATGTACACAGCTATGATTTAATAAATAAAAAAATGAAAAAAAAAGGGCGGCACCTGTGGCTCATCGAGTAGGGCGCAGGCCCCAAATACCAAAGGTGGTGGGTTCAAACCCGGCCTCGGCTGAACTGCAAAACAGAAAAATAGCCGGGCGTTCTGGCAGGCACCTGTAGTCCCAGCTACTCGGGAGGCTGAGGCAAGAGAATCGCCTAAGCCCAGGAGTTGGAGGTTGCTGTGAGCTGTGTGACGCTCACCCATGTACTTATTTCTGAAGAACGTGTCCTTGTTAGATGTCTCCCTTGTATCTGTCCTAATCCCAAAATTCATTGTCAACAGCCTAACTCACAACAATTCCATTTCCATCCTAGGATATGTCTTCCAGCTACTTTTAATGACTTCCTTCACAGCAAGCAAGATCTTTGTCCTTACTGCCATGTCCTACCACTGCTATGTAGCCATCTGCTGTACTCTGCACTATGAGATAATCATGAATGATGGTGCTTGTGTGCTGATGGCAAGTGTTTCCTGGGCCACTGGAGGACTCTTTGGAGCTGTGTACATGGCTGGCATGTTTTCCATGCCTTTCTGTGGCTCCAGTGTGATCCCACAGTTTTTCTGTGATGTTCCTTCATTACTAAGGATTTCCTGCTCTCAAAAACTAATGGTCATTTATACAAGTATTGGAATTGGTACATGTTTATGCATGTCTTGTTTCATCTGCATTATGATCTCCTAGTTTGTATTTTCCCCACTGTGCTGAAGATTCCTACCAATAAAAGTCAGTGAAAAGATTTTCTACATGCCTTCCCCATCTCATTGTTTTCACTGTTTTTATCATAGCTGATTGTTTTGTTTATCTCAAGCCACTTTCAAATATACCATCTGTTATTGACAGGCTGCTTTCTGTGATCTACACCGTGATACCTCCAATGCTTAATCCTGTAATCTACAGTCTGAGGAACAATGATTGATATGAAACAGGCTCTGAAAGGGTTGGTGCAAAAAACATGGTCAAGAGCCTCACTACATTTCTAAGCATCTGTCAGTGATGTGGTGCCTTATGGATCATAAGAAATTTTTCCTACTTTTAACTTTCGAATAACCTAAGAGAAAAAAGTAAGACATACATTTTTTTTTCTGAGGAAATAAACACTAGAAAACCTAATTGTTTCTAAGGTCAAATAATTGTGTTACGTCAGGATAATATGTAGATGCCATGGTACTCATATGGTGTTTTTCTATGAAAAAGTACCTCTCCCTTTGTGGATAACTTTCTTGAAGAATTGGTTCTTATTTTCATAATAATTTTTTTTTGACCTTTAATCAGTCATTTTCTCTATTTCATATGCTGAAAACAAAAAAATATTGAAGAGGTACAATGGGAACAGTGTCATGATTTGAGCTACCAAGATAAAATTTACACATTACTTCTCTGAGCATCTGTCTAGTGTTAAGGTAAAACAATGACAGGCAAAAACAACACCATAGGCTAAGTCCATTCTAGAGGTGTGCCCAGATCCATAAAGCGTGCTCAGGGGATACCTAAAGCAAAGACAAAATCCTGGAAGATATACCTAAGCCACGTTTCTCAAGACAAATGGGGGTCACTCAGGTGTATAATATTTCCAGAAAGATACCACACAGAGTTCTGAAGCTCTAAAAACTGAGTGCATCTGTGTCTACATGTCTGTAACCCAGAAAGGCCTTTACCTCTCCCTATGTGAAAAATAATATTTTTAACCTGGGTCAATAAAGAAGGTTGAAAATGTGTTAAAATGATTACAGAAGTCACTCAGTTGTAACAGGCTTCCTTTGGTTTATCCAATAGTGTCTACAATGTAAGAAGTTTTTTCAGTGCTATCCATGAAATCTACCTGGATATTCTGGGTCTTATCAGAATAACTTTCTGTGATTTACAATATTTGTTATGGTCTTAATTACAAAGAAAAAATAGAAATATTTCTAATGTTTTCAATCGTATTATGCTCTTTTTCTATTATGCTACCGATCTTTTATTGTTACTTGAATTAAATTAGATGACCAGGCATTCTCAGCCACATGTTATCTTATTTACTCATGTCTCAAATATTTTCTGACAGTTATTTTGATTTTTACCTTGCCAAAATCAGACTGTATAATAATATACAAAAGTAAATAAAATTAAAGTTTAATGGTATTCCTTTCACATAAAATTTTCACTAATTTTTTCCTTAGTGAAAATCACATACTCATTTGTTATTTCCTTTTAAAGAAAAATGGTATGCTACACATAACTAGATTTCTTTGATGAATACATGTACCTAGCATCACAGTTCAGTGGGAAGAGTTGTAACAGAGAAAAGATTATTAAATAACCTTCTGTTAAATTTATGTCAATTAAATGTTATTGATTTAAATATTTAAGAAATTCCATACATTGTAGTAAATCCCTATATATTTTTCAGTGTCGTTTCTTTTTCTAATGGAAGCATCTGATATATTATAATTATAGTTTTCTTTTTCTTTATACTTCATTAATTTTTCATACAAATTAATTGTATGTGTTTATGGAGTACATGTGCTATTTTGACACATGCATACAAAGTGTAATAATTATATCGAGAGTAATTTTCTTCTGGGTTATTTCAAAGACTTATCTTCAAGTTTACAAATTCTTTCCTCCTTAACTAGTCTATTTTTCAAACTCTCAATTTTATTTTTTTGTTTCATTCATTGAGTTCTTCAGTTCCAGAATTTGTTGGGTTCTTTTATATTCAGTCTCTTGAATTTCTCATTCAGATCATGAATTCTTTTTCCTAACTGTTTTGAGCTATCTGTATTCTTTTGTCTCTTTCTCAGTTTCTCTAAGATTATTATTTTAAATTCCTTTTAGGCATTTTGTAAGGTTTTGTTTATTTGGGGGGTCTGTTACTAGAGAATTATGTTCCTTTAAAGGTGTCATACATTCTTGCTTTTCATGTTTCTTATATCTTTATGTTGATATTTTCACACCTAGTATGATAATCACTTCTTTGAATTTTATAGAGTAGTTTTTGTAGGGGAAGAATTTTTCCTGTATATGTCTCTTTAATGTTGGTTGCTAAGGCACTTTGGTTTTGATTCTGGGTGAACGCTGTGATATAGATTCTGCATGATTTCTTTTGCTGGAATCAACATCAGATAAATAAAAATCTTTTCTAGAGTTCAGGAAGTATTGCTCTATATAAATTATGGCATGTATTTTTACTCTTCCTCTAATTCTGCCCTGGCTCAGTCATCCTAAGACCACTAAGGGCATACCTATAGTCCAACAAAGTCGTGTTTAATGACTCATTTCAATAAGGGAGGCTGCAAATCACATGGATCATGGGGTGTTTCATTAAACAAAGTAAAAGAAAAATTTGGAGGAAGGGTGAAGTTGAGGTGAAATTTAAAGGAAGGAGAATTTTTACAGGTTGAAAGCAAAGCAAGAATCATTATAAAGGCTCAACATTAGATCTGGGTACATATGTTCTATTTCTTCAGAATTGACAAAATTAAGATACATGAGGAGTTTTTTTTTTTTTGTAAATATATGTATTTTATTATTCTTCATTACATTATTTCCCCCCCCACCCCTCCGTGGTAAGACAGAATTGATTTACAGAAAAGAATACAGAAAACACCAAAGCGCCTGGTAGAGGGAGAGAACTCAAGTGGGGAGAGAGATGCTCTCTCCGTTCCTCTCCCGGTCTTTCCCCGTCTCCTCCTCTAGGCCTCTAGCCTCAGGGTATATATAGGTGTATGGGTTCTTTGGCCAGGAAACAAATGAATACAGTCCCTTCCACCAGGGGCAAAGTGAATGAGTGTATCAATGAATGGACACAGTCCATCCATGGAATTCAGGCCTAGGAAATTCACAAGAAACTGACCTAGGCATAGGAAATGGGGGTTCCACATTTAGTC
>CAUYRH010139182.1:0-19956 GCA_963574655.1 Perodicticus potto | reverse complement strand
TCCTTAGAAAAAAGATGAGTGGAAAACACTCTCTCAGCTTGTGGGGACCAGTTGATGGACGAGGAGCAAACACGCCAGTCAACTTATCTAGCATCCAATGCTTTGGAGCTGGTACTCGCTTCAGATGCTTCTTGGGACCACAAGCCATGGCTGCAATAGACACGGAAAGAGACGTTTGGCTATTTTTAAAGATGGGGGGGGTCTCACTCTTGTTCAGGCTGGTCTCGAACCCATGAGCTCAGGCAGTACATCCGTCTTGGCCTCCTAGAGTTAAAAAAAAATTTTTTTTAATCATACTAAATCATGGGCAGAGCCTGTGGCTCAGTAGGTAGGGCACTAGTCCCATATACTGAGGGTGACAGATTCGAACCCAGCCCCTGCCAAACTGCAACAAAAAAATAGCTGGGTGTTGTGGCAGGCCCCTGTGGTCCCAGCTACTCAGGAGGCTGAGGCGAGAGAATCGCCTAAGCCCAGGAGTTGGAGGTTGCTGTGAGTTGTGACGCTACGGCACTCTACCCAGGGCGATAAAGTGAGACTCTATCTCTAAAAATAAATAGTAAATCATATATGCCATAAAATTTATCTTTTTTTTTTTTTTGTAGAGACAGAGTCTCATTTTATCGCCCTGGGTAGAGTGCCGTGGCATCACACAGCTCACAGCAACCTGCAGCTCTTGGGCTTAGGCAATTCTCTTGCCTCAGCCTCCCGAGTAGCTGGGACTACAGGCACCCGCTGCAACACCCAGCTATTTTTTTTGTTGCAGTTTGGCCAGGGCCGGTTTTGAACCCGCCACTCTCAGTATATGGGGCCAGCACCCTACCCACTGAGCCACAGGTGCCGCCCAAAACTTATCGTCTTAATTTATTATCCTTTCAAGTATATAGTTCACTACCAGTAGGTATATTCACATTGTTGTGCAATCAATCTCCTGAATTCTCACATTGCAAAACTGAACTACACTCATAAAAACAACTTCCTATGCTCCAGTCCACTGGCAACCAGCATTGTACTTTCTGTCTCTATAAATTTGTCTAGTATAGGTACCTCATATAAATTTAATCGGAAAGTATTTATCTTTTCGCGACAGGTTTCTTTCACTAAGCCCTTGATAGAGTGCCATGGCATCACAGCTTACAGCAATCTCAAACTCTTGGGCTTAAGCAATTCTCTTGCCTCAGCCTCCCAAGTAGCTAGGACTACAGGAGCCTGCCTCAATGACCAGCTATTGTTTTGTTGTTGTAGTTGTCATTGTTGTTTAGCTGGCCCGGGCTGGGTTTGAACCCACTAGCCTCGGTACATGTGGCTGGCACTGTAACCACTGTGCTATGAGCGCCAAGTGTACAATTTTTCTACAAATGGTGGTGTGGGATGGGATGGGATTGCAGAGCAAAGGTGGGGTGGGGGAAGCAGAGCTCAGGCAGGGCCGAGAGCGACGGAGAGCAGCTGTAAATACTGATGATGCTTCCCTGTTGCCCCTTGCTCACCTCCTGCTATGAGGCCTGGTTTCTAACAGGTTTGTGAAAGGCAGGTTTTAGCCATTCAGTCTGTAGTATTTTCTATGGCAGCCTTAACAAACCAGTACAATCCTCAGAGTTCAACCATGTGGTGGTATGTGTCAGAATGTCCTTTTTAAGGCTGAATAATATTCCACTAGACGTATATGTCATACTTTATTTATCAGTGGCTATTTGGGTTGTGTCTGTGTTTTAGCAATTGTGAATAATGCCATTTGAACATTGTGTAAAAATATCTCTTTGAGGGCGGCACCTGTGGCTCAAAGGAGTAGGTGCCGGCCCCATATGCTGGAGGTGGTGGGTTCAAACCCAGCCCTGGCCAAAAAGCACAAAAAAAAAAAAAAAAGAAAGAAAAAAATATGTATATATCTCTTTGAGGCTCAGTGCCCGTAGCTCAGTGGTTAGGGCACCAGCCACATACACCCGAGGCTGGCAGGTTCAAACCCGGTCCAGGCCTGCTAAACAGCAATGACAACTGCAGAAAAAAAATAACTGGGTGTTGTGGTGGGCACCTGTAGTCCCAGCTACTTGGGAGACTGAGGCAAGAGAATCACTTAAGCCCAAGAGTTTGCAGTTGCTGTGAGCTGTGACACCACAGCTCTCTATCAAAGGTGATATAGTGAGACTCTGTCTCAAAAACAAAATCTCTTTTTGAGACTTTACTTTTAATCATTTGGGTTCTATACAGAAAAGTGAAATTGCTAGATCATATGGTAATTCTATTTTTAATTTTTTTTGAGGAACCTCCATAGTTTTCCATAACAGTTGCACCATATTATACACCCACTAGCAATATGCAGGATTTCAGTTTCCTTTCTCACTAACATTTGTTAATTTGTTACTTTCTGTTGTATTTTATTATATTGTTGTTGTCTTAATTTATTTTACTTCATTGTTTTATTTTTATTTTTATTTTTTTGGCCGGGACTGGGTTTGAACCTGCCACCTCCAACATATGGGGCCTGTGACCTACTCCTTGGAGCCACAGGCGCTGCCCTTCTATTTTATTTTATTTTATTTTTATTTTTTTATTTTTTTGTTGCAGTTTTGGCCAGGGCCGGGTTCAAACCCGCCACCCTCAGTATATGGGACCGGCACCTCACTCCCTGAGCCACAGGTGCCGCCCTACTTCATTTTTATAATAGTCATCCTAATGGGTGTGAAAAATGTCTTGTTATGTTTTGGTTTGCATTTCCCTTATGAGTAATGATCTAGAGCATCTTTTTATGTGTTTATTGGTTATTTGTACATCTACTTTGTGGAAATGTCTATTCGCATCCTTGCCCTATTTTTGAATTTGGTTGTTTGATTTTTTTTTTTTTTTTTTTGCAGTTTTTGGCTGGGGCTGGGTTTGAATCCGCCACCTCCGGCATATGGGGCTGGCGCCCTTCTCCTTTGAGCCACAGGCGCTGCCCATGGTTGTTTGATTTTTTTTTTTTTTCAAGACAGAGTCTCACACTGTAGTGCTGGGTAAAGTGCCATGGTGTCGTAGCTCATAGCAACCTCCAACTCGGGCTCAAGCGATCCTCTTGCCTCAGCTTTTTTATTTTTAGTAGAGACAGGGTCTCCCTTTTTTTTTTTGTTTTTTTTTTTTTTTTCATAGAGACAGAGTCTCACTTTATCGCCCTCCGTAGAGTGCCGTGGCATCACACAGCTCACAGCAACCTCCAACTCCTGGGCTTAGGCGATTCTCTTGCCTCAGCCTCCGGAGTAGCTGGAACTACAGGCGCCTGCCACAACAGTCCGGCTGTTTTTCTCTTTTTTGCAGTTCTGCTGAGGCCAGGTTTGAACCCGCCACCTTTGGTATATGGGACCAGCGCTCTACTTGATGAGCCACAGGCGACGCCCAGGGTCTCCCTTTTTGCTCAGGCTGGTCTCAAACCCCTGAGCTCAGGCAATCCATCTGCCTCAGCCTCCCAGAGTTCTAGGATTACAGGCATGAGTCACTACACCTGGCCCAGTTGTTTGATTTTTGTTGTTAAGTTTTAGTTCTGTAGGGCAGTGCCTGTGCTCAGTGGGTAGGGCACCGGCCCCATATACCAAGAGTAGTGAGTTCAAACCCGACCCCAGCCAAACTGCAACAAAAAAATAGCCAGGTGTTGTGGTGGGCGCATGTCGTCCCAGCTACTCAGGAGGCTGAGGCAAGAGAATCGCCTAACCCCAAGAGCTAGAGGTTGCTGTGAGCTGTGACCCCACAGCACTCTCCTGAGGGCAACAAAGTGAGACTCTGTCTCTTAAAAAAAAAAAAAGTTTTGGGCAGCGCCTGTGGCTCAGTGGGTAGGGCGCCAGCCCCATATACCAAGGGTGGCTGGCGGGTTCAAACCCAGCCATGGCCGAACTGCAACAAAAAAATAGTTGGGCGTTGTGGCGGGCGCCTATAGTCCCAGTTACTCGGGAGGCTGAGACAAGAGAATGGCCTAAGCCCAGGAGCTGGAGGTTGCTGTGAGCCATGAAGCCACGGCACTCTACCAAGGGCGACAAAGTGAGACTCTGTCTCAAAAAAAAAAAAAAAAAAAGTTTTAGTTCTGTATTATATTATGGGTGTTAATCTGAAAAGATACCCATCTGGCAAAATTTCCATCCATTCTGTAGGTAGTTTATTCATTCCTTTCATAGAGCTTTTGACTCAAAAAATTTGTTTTTTGTTTTTTGGGTTTTTTTTTTTGGAGAGACAGAGTCTCACTTTATCGCCCTGGGTAGAATGCTGTGGCATCACACAGCTCACAGAAACCTCCATCTCCTGGGCTTAGGCAATTCTCTTGCCTCAGCCTCCCAAGTAGCTGGGACTATAGGCTCCCGCCACAACGCCCGGCTGTTCTTCTGTTTTTTTCAGTTCGGCCGAGACGAGGTTTGAACCCGCCACCTTCGGTATATGAGGCCAGCACCCTACTTGATGAGCCACAGGCGCCACCCTCACAAAAAGTTTTAATCTTTTTTTTTCACAGGTCACAGCAACCTCAACTCAAGCAATTCTCTTGCCTCAGTCTCCCAAGTAGCTGGGACTATAGGTGTGCACCACAATACAGAGCTACTTTTCCTATTTTTAGTAGAGATGGGGTCTTGCTCTTTCTCAGGTTAGTCTCAAACTCCTGAGCTCAAGGGATGAACCTGCCTTGGCCTCCCAGAGTGCTAGGATTACAGACATGAACCACCCCACCTGGTCCTTTTTTTTTTTTTTCTTTTTTTTGTAGAGACAGAGTCTCACTTTTTCACCCTCAGTAGAGCGGTAGAGTGCCGTGGGGTCACACAACTCACAGCAACCTCCAACTCTTGGGCTTAGGCGAATCTCTTGCCTCAGCCTCTCGAGTAGCTGGGACTACAGGTGCCTGCCACAATGCCCGGCTATTTTTTTGTTGTTGCAGTTTGCCCAGGACTGGGATTGAACCCACCACCTTTGGTACAGGGAGCAGGCGCCCTACCCACTGAGCCCCACAGGTGCCGCCCCTATTTTTCTTTTTTTCTTTTTGCAGTTTTTGGCTGGGGGTGGGTTTGAACCTGCCACCTCCGGCATACAGGGCCGGCACCCTACTCCATTGAACCACAGGCACCGCCCATATATATATATTTTTTAATTTTTTGAGACATATATGATCAATCTTATAGAATGTTCCCTGAGCTGATCAGAAGAAAGTATATTCAATAGTTTTGGGGTAGAAGGTCCTGTAAATGTCTATGGGCCCATTTGTTCTAGAGTCCTGTTTAAGTCTATCATTTCCTTATATATCTTCTGCTTAGAGGATTTGTCCCATTCTGTCACGGGGGTATTGATGTTCCCAGCTATTGCAATGCTTCTGTTTATCATTTTGTTTAGATCAAGAAGGTTTGCTTTGGCTCGGCGCCTGTGGCTCAACGGGCTAAGGCGCCAGCCACGTACACCTGAGCTGGTGAGTTTGAATCCAGCCCGGGCCCGCCAAACAACAATGGTGGCTGCAACCAAAAAATGGCCGGGCGTTGTGGTGGACGCCTGCAGTCCCAGCTACTTGGGAAGCGGAGGCAGGAGACTCGCTCGAGGCCAGGAATTGGAGGTTGCTGTGAGCTGTGATGCCACCGCACTCTATCCAGGGTGACAGCTTGAGGCTCTGTTTCAAAAAAAAAAAAAAAAAAACAAGAAGGTTTGCTTTATAAATCTGGGTGCACCTGTGTTGGGTACATAGACATATAGGATGTTATGACACTTGTTGAATTTTTCCCATCACCATTATATACTGACTGTGTTTGTCTTTCTTTACTTTTGTTGATTTGAAGTCTATGCTATCTGATATGACAATGGTTACACCAGATTTCTTTTGTTTTCCATTTGTATGGAATATTGTTTTCCATTTCTTCACCTTGAGTCTGAATGAATCCTTGTGCATTAGATGCATTTCCTGGAGACACTTGGCTTGTATTTTTGTTATCTATTCAGCCAGCATATGTCTCGTCATTGGGAAGTTCAAGCCATTGACATTTATTTATTTATTTATTTATTTATGAGACAGAGCCTCAAGCTGTCACCCTGGATAGTGTGCCGTGGCATCACAGCTCACAGCAACCTCCAATTCCTGGACTCAAGCGATTCTCTTGCCTCTGCCTCCTAAGTAGCTGGGACTACAGGCGTCCGCCACAACACCTGGCCATTTTTTGGTTGCAGCCGTCAATTTTGTTTGGCGGGCCCTGGCTGGATTCGAACCCGCCAGCTCAGGTGTATGTGGCTGGTGCCTTAGCCCCTTGAGCCACAGGCGCTGAGCCCAACCTCCAACTCTTGAGCTTAAGCGATTCTCTTGCCTCAGCCTCCGGAGTAGCTGGGACTATGGATGTCTGCCACAATGCTCAGCTAATTTTTGGTTGTAGGTGTCATTGTTGTTTGGCGGGCTCATGCTGGATTTGAACCTGCTAGCTCCCGTGTATGTGGCTGGCGCCCCAACTGCTTGAGCTATGGGCCCTGAGTCGCCATTCGCATTTATTGAAAGAATTGATAATGAGTGGATTTCCGTTGATCTTGTCACACAGAACATTGCTTCATTTTACCTTTTGCACCTGTGTGTATCTGGGCTCTGAACTTTAGCATAAGATGGTTTTTCACTGGTTGGTGTCTATTGTGCCAATCAGTATACGATGCATCTTTGAGTACTTCCTGCAGGTCAAGTCTTGTCTTGACATATTCTCTCCATGATTGTTTATCTCAGAAGAGTCTTTATTTCTCCTTCATATAAGAAACTTAGGGCTCGGTGCCTGTGGCTCAACGGGCTAAGGCGCCAGCCACATACACCTGAACTGGCCCGGGCCCGCCAAACAACAATGACGGCTGCAACCTAAAAATGTCTGGGCGTTGTGGCGGGCGCCTGTAGTCCCAGCTACTTGGGAGGCAGTGGCAAGAGACTCGCTTGAGCCCAGGAATTGGAGGTTGCTGTGAGCTGTGATGCCACAACACTCTACCCAGGGTGACAGCTTGAGGCACTGCCTCAAAAAAAAAAAAAAGAAAGAAAAGAAACATAGTTTTGGGCGGTGCCTGTGGCTCAGCGAGTAGAGCGCCGGCCCCATATACCGAGGGTGGCGGGTTCAAACCCCACCCTGGCTAAACTGCAAAAAAAAAAAAAATAGCCAGGCGTTGTGGCAGGCGCCTGTAGTCCCAGCTACTCGGGAGGCTGAGGCAAGAGAATCTCCTAAGCCCAGGAGTTGGAGGTTGCTGTGAGCTGTGTGATGCCACGACACTCTACTGAGGGAGATAGTGAGACTCTGTCTCTACAAAAAAAAAAAAAGAAAAGAAAAGAAACTTAGTATTGTAGGATACAAAAATTCTAGGGTGGCCATTATTGTTTGAGAAGATTGAGAATGGGGCCCCAATCCCTTCTGTCTTGTAAGATCTCAATTGAGAAGTCTGCTGTTAGTTTAATAGGTTTCTTTTTGTCATTTATAATGCTTTCACCTTACAGTTTGTAGTAGTTCCTCTTTTGTGTTAACCCTGGCCAGTCTAATGAATAAGTGGTGATTGCATCTTGGTGAAGTATCTCTCTGGAGTCTGTTGTGCTTCTGGCACCTGGATGTCCAGATTTCTAGCAAGACCTAGGAAATTTTCCTCCAGTATTCTCTCAAATAGGTTTTCCAGGCCTTGTGTATTTTCTTCCTCACACTCAGGGATGCCTTTGATTCTTAAGTTAGGCCTCTTTACATAATTTGACATTTCTTGTAGGCTTTGTTCATTCCTCTTATTTCTCTGTTCTTTCTCTTTGACCAATTTATTTATTTATTTTTATTTATTATTTTTTTTTGTAGAGACAGAGTCTGACTTTATTGCCCTTAGTAGAGGGCCGGGGCATCACACAGCTCACAGCAACCTCCATTTCCTGGGCTTTGGCGATTCTCTTGCCTCAGCCTCCGGAATAGTTGGGACTACAGGCGCCCACCACAACGCCAGACTATGTTTTTTTTTTTTTTTTTTTTTTTGCAGTTTTTTTGGCTGGGGCTGGGTTTGAACCGGCCACCCTCAGTATATGGGGCCGGCACCCTACTCACTGAGCCACAGGCGCCGTATTTATTTATTTTTTTTAAGACAGAGCCTCAAGCTTTCACCCTGGGTAGAGTGCTGTAGCATCACTGCTCACAGCAACCTCCAACTTCTGTGCTTAAGCGATTCTCTTGCCTTAGCCTCCCAAGTAGCTGGGACCACAAGGTCCCACCACAACACCCAGCTATTTTTTTTTCTGTTTTTTTTGGTTGTAGTTGTCATTGTTGTTTGGCAGGTCCGGGCTGGACTCGAATCCGCAGGCTCTGGTGTATGTGGCTGGGGCCTTAGCTGCTTGAGCTACAAGCGCCAATCCCTCTTTGACTGATTTAATTCAAAGGTGTTATATTCTAGCTCTGAGACTTTCTTCTGCCTATATAGCCTATCCTTGATACTTTCTACTGTGTTTTTATTTCCTTGAATGAATTTTTCATTTCCAGAAGTTGTGCTTGATTTTTTTTTTTTTTGTAGAGACAGAGTCTCACTTTATGGCCCCCAGTAGAGTGCCTTGGCATCACACAGCTCACAGAAACCTCCAACTCCTGGGGTTGGGCAATACTCTTGCCACAGCCTCCCGAGTAGCTGGGACTACAGGCGCCCACCACAGTGCCTGGCTGGTTTTTGTTGCAGTTTGGCCAGGGCTGGGTTCAAACCCGCCACCCTCAGTATATGGGGCTGGTGCCCTACTGAGCCACAGACGCTGCCCTTGATTTTTTTTTTTTTTTTTAATACTTCAGTTCCCTTAGTGAATTTTTCATTTGTTTCCTGCATTGTTTTTGTGGTTTCTCTGTGTTGGATTTCTGTTTTCTCTTGTGCTTCATTGCACTTTCTTACAATCCATACTTAAAATTCTTTATCAGTCATTTCAATATCCTCATTTAGATTGTTGTTCATTAATACAGAGTTATTGTTTCCTTTTGGGGGTAGGGTATTCTTTCTTTTTTTTTTGTTCGAGACAGTCTCATTTTATCGCCCTCGATAGAGTGCTGTGGTGTCACAACTCATAGCAACCTCTAACTCCTGGGCTTAGGCAATTCTCTTGCCTCAGCCTCCTGAGTAGCTGGGACTACTGGCGCCTGCCACAGTGCCTGGCTGGCTTTTGTTGCAGTTTGGCCAGGGCTGGGTTCAAACCCGCTACCCACAGTATATGGGGCTGGCGCCCTACCCAATGAGTCGCAGGTGCCACCTGGAGTAGGGTATTCTTTCACTTTCTGGAGGTCTTTTGCTGATTTCTTTTCATCTGGAGCAGCTTTTGCTTCTTATTTTTAGATTTTCTTTTGATTAGATAACCGGCTTTAAAACATTTTTATACATATCATGGTGGTTGAGGCTAGTTATTTTCCTTATAGTATTAAATTCAACTGGTTTATAGCTTCTAGGGCACAGCATCAGGGAACTCCTGTCAGCCTCCTTAACAAACAAATCCTCCTGGCTTCTGCTGATCTCCATAGGCAGGACCACTCCCTTGATTGACATGCACTTTGCCTACCACCTCCCTTCTCCAGTTCCTTATTTTTTGTTCTTTTTCTTAGTTCCATCTTTAATTTTAGTAAACACTTTATTTGTTTGTTTGTTTGTTTGTTTTTGAGATAGAGTGTCACTCTATTGCCCTGGGTAGAGTGCTATGGCATTATCATGACTGACAGCAACCTTGAACTCTTGGGCTCAAGCAATCTTCTTGACTCAGCTTCCTGAGTAGCTGGGACTGCAGGCAAGCACCACCATGCCTGGCTAATTTTTCTATGTTTATTTATTTATTTATTTATTTAGAGACACAATCTGAGTTTGCCGCCCTGGGTAGAGTGCTGTAGCATCATAGCTCATAGCAACCTCAACTCTTTGGGTCAAGTTATTCACTTGCCTCAGCTCCAGAGTAGTTGGGACTACAGGCATCTGTGAAAATGTCTGGCTATTTTTAGAGAGATCTCACTCTGGCTCAGGCTGGTCTCCAACTCATGAGCTCAGGCAATCCACTCACCTCAGCCTCCCAGAGTGCTAGGATTACAGGCATGAGCCACCTCTCTGGGCCTGTAAACATTTTATTTTTATTTATTTTTTAAAATTGTAATTGTCAGGCATGATGGCTCATGCCTATGATGATCCTAGGACTGATCCTAGCACTCTAGCTAGGATTAGAGTGAGGGGGGCAAAGGCGGGTGGATTGTCCAAGCGAGACTCCATCTCTAAAAATAGTTGTACTTTGTGGGGGATGCTTGTAGTCCCAGCTACTTGGGAGGCAGAGGCAAAAGAATCACTTGAGTGCCAGAGTTTAAGGTTGTTGAGAGCTATGATTCCACACTACCCTACCAAGGGCAAAAGAGTCTCAAAAAAATAAAATAAAATTTTAATTGTTCAGAAGGGATAGATATGAAAAGTGAAAGTTTTTCTCTACTACCCACTAATTTAGCTCTTTTCATTCTTCCTTCCTCTTCCCTCTCCTCTGCCCTCTTACCATTTCTCTTTCTCCTTTCCCTCTTTTTCTTCTATTTGATTATATTGTCAGGTGGTTAAACTATTCTCTTTTTTTTTTTTTTTTTTTTGAGACAGATTCCCACTATGTGGCCCTTGATAGAGTGCCATGGCGTCACAGCTTACAGCAATCTCAAACTCTTGGACTTAAGCAATTCTCCTGCCTCAGCCTCCCAAACAGCTGGGACTACAGGCCTACCACAATGCCCAGCTATTATTATTATTATTTTTTTTTTTTTAGAGACAGAGTCTCACTTTATCACCCTCGGTAGAGTGCAGTGACATCACACAGCTCACAGCAACCTCCAACTCCTGGGCTTAGGCGATTCTCTTGCCTCAGCCTCCTGAGTAGCTGGGATTACAGGCACCTGCCACAACGCCGACTATTTTATTTTGTTTTTTTTTGCATTTTGGCTGGGTCTAGGCTTGAACCCGCCACCCTCGGTATATGGGGCCAGCGCCCTACTCGCTGAGCCACAGGTGCCGACCTGCACAGCTATTTTTATTTTTTGGTTGTAGTTGTCATTGTTGCTTGGCAGGCCCAGGGTGGATTCAAACCCACCAGCACTGGTGTATGTAGCCAGTGACCTAGCTGCTAAGCTACAGGTCACAACAACCTCAAACGCTTGGGCTTAAGTGATTCTCTTGCCTAAGCCTCCCAAGTAGCTGGAACTATAGGCACCTGCCACAATGCCCAGCTATTTTTTCTTTTTAGTTGTCATTGTTGTTTGGCAGGCCCAGGCATTTGAACTCATCAGCTCCGGTGTATGTGGCTGGCACCCTAGTTGCTGAGCTGCTGGCACCAAGCCTATTTTCTATCTTGGATTACTCAGATGCTGATCTACCATGAGAGGCATATGCATTGTACAGCATCAACACCATCACTGCCTTTCACAGCCTCCAACTCCTCTGCACTCTGGGTTTTTGTTAAGTTTTTTTTTTTTTAAGAGCCTCAAGCTGTCATGCTTCTGCATGATTTGAGGATATATGAGAAGAACCCTGCTAAGTCAATTTAGCAAGAATCACTGTTGATTGGGTTCCTCATTATCCACCACTCTCCAGGTAATGCCTGATCACCCTGGCTTGTCTTCAGCAAGAACTTTGTTACATCATTTAAGCAGAATATACCTCACCCTTGATACTTCCTCTTAACAATTTATGTGGCCAGCGCTCATAGCTCAATGGGTAGGGCACCGACCACATACACTGAGGTTGGCAGGTTCAAACCCGGCCAGGGCCAGCTAAAACAACAATGACAACTGCCTCAAAAAAAATAGCTGGGTGTTGTGGTGGGCGCCTGTAGTCCCAGCTACTTGGGAGGTTGAGGCAAGAAAATCACTTAAGCCCAAGAGTTAGAGGTTGCTGTGAGCTGTGACGCTCATTGCACTCTACCAAGAGCGACATAGTGAGACTCTGTCTCAAAAAAAAATAAAAATAAAAATAAAATAATAATTTTCTATTCACAGACTCTATGGCTATACATTCCCACTTACAGCTGTGTGTGGTAGCTTACATCTGTAATCCCAGCACATTGGGATACTGAGGTAGGAGGATTGCTTGAGGCCAGGAGTTAGAGAACAGCCTAGGCAACATAGTGAAGCCCCATATCTATAAACATTTTTTTTTTTAATTACCCAGGCATGGTGGCTCACATCTGTAGCCCTAGCACAGTGGTTCTCAACCTTCCTAATGCTGCGACCCTTTAATACCCTCATGTTGTGGTGACCTCCAACCATAAAATTATTTTCATTGCTACTTAATAACTGTAATTTTGCTACTGTTGTGAATTGTAATGTAAATATCTGATATGCAGGATGTACTTAGATGACCCCTGTGAAAGGGTCATTCGACCCCCAAAAGGGTTGCGACCCACAGGTTGATAACCGCGGCCCTAGCTAATCAGGAAGTTAAAGCAGGAGTATTGTTTGAACCCAGGGGTTGGAGGCTGTGGTGAGCTATGATTGGACCACTGCACTGCAGTACAGAGCAAGACCCTGCCTTTAAATTAATAAATTAATTCCTACTTGCCCATGTTGTATTTTGAGCTTAGCCCCCAAAACCCCATTGCGGTGGTCCCTATATCTATCTTGATGGTATTGAATAAAAGTCTTCCTAACTATGCCTTAACACGTATCATCAAATAATGTTTTGTTTGTTTGTTTTTTGCAGTTTTTTGCTGGGGCTGGGTTTAAACCTGCCACCTCCAGTATATGGGGCCGGCACCCTACTCATTGAGCAACAGGCGCCGCCCCAAATAATTTTTTTTTTTTTTTTAAGTCAGATTCTTGCTCTGTTGCCCTGGGTAGAGTGCAGTGGTATCTTTGTAACTCACTACAACCTCAAACTCCTGGGTTCAAGCGATCCTCCTCCTTCAGCTTCCCTACTAGCTGGAACTACAGCCACAGACCATAATGCTCAGCCTCTGTTTTCATCTTTTAATGATCAGTAATAATTTTTTTCTTTCACAGAATCTAGATCCTAAACGTTGGGGGAATCTGCTGCATTTTTCCAGAGAGTATTTTTGTATTGTTTTGTTTTGCCAGGTCCAAAAGCAGCTATCTGGGCTTGCACATGATCCTCAAGTTCAGCTTCTTGGCATGCTGGATATTTTTGAGTTTAAGGAGACAGAAGGGCCTCAGGAGCAAGAAAGTCATCATCTGACCTTCTCCCAAACTCCTGTATCCACTTCCCTGCTCTTTATCCCCCAATGGAAGCCATAAAATCTAGAAGTTCACTGGCTAAGTTAACTTCCTGAAAGTAGGTCATAAGACCCAGATGTAGGCTCGGCGCCTGTGGCTCAAGCTGCTAAGGCACCAGCTACGTACACCTGAGCTGGCGGGTTCGAATCCAGCCCAGGCCCTTCGAACAACAATCATGGCTGCAACCAAAAAAATGGCCAGGCGTTGTGGCCGGCGCCTGTAGTCCCTGCTACTTGGGAGGTGGAGGCAGGAGACTCGCTTGAGCCCAGGAATTGGAGGTTGCTGTGAGCTGTGATACCATAGCACTCTATCCAGGGTGATAGCTTGAGGCTCTGTCTCAAAAAAAAAAAAAGACCCAGATGTAACATGAGTCCTTCCTCATGCCTCAAGGAAGGGAATGCTACACAGAGAGGCCAAGAAGAATCTGAATAAATAGGACTTGCTGAGCTCCCCTAATTTGTTACCATTTTGTCATGTATGTTTTTGTCCAATCACATTTCTATCCACTTCTGTCATTAGACTTAGCATAAAAATATATATATTTTTGGATCTTTATATCTGAAGTCTTCCACATCATATAAAACTTTGCTAAATAAGTTTGTTATCATTTTCTTTTTCTTTTCTTTTTTTTTTTTTGTAGAGACAGAATCTCATTTTATCGCCCTCGGTAGAGTGCCGTGGCATCACACAGCTCACAGCAACCTCCAATTCCTGGGCTTAGGCCACAGGCGCCTGCCACAACACACAGCTATTTTTTCGTCGCAGTTTGGCAGAGGTTGGCTTTGAAACTGCCACCCTCGGTAGATGGGGCCGGTGCCTTACTGACTGAGCCACAGGTCTTTTTTTTCATTTCTTAAGACAGTCTCACTTTGTCACCCTCGGTAGAGTGCAGTCTCACTTTGTCACCCTCGGTAGAGTGCAGTGGCTTCTAGCTCACAGCAATCTCAAACTCTAGGGCTCAAGTGATTCTCTTGCCTCAGCCTCCCAGGTATCTGGGACTACAGGTGCCTTCCATAACACCTGGCTTTATTTATTTATTTATTTATTTAGAGACAGAGTCTCACTTTGTCACCTTGGTAGAGTGCTGTTGCATCACAGCTCACAGCAACCTCCAGTTCCTGGGTTTGGGCAATTCTCTTGCCTCAGCCTCCAGAGTAGCTGGGACTACAGGCACCCGCCACAATGTCCGGCTATTTCTGTCGTCGTTGTTGCAGTTTGGTTGGGTCCGAGTTCGAACCTGCCACCCTCAGTATATGGGGCTGGTGCCCTACTCACTGTGCCACAGGCACTGCCTAAGTCTTGAACTCCTGAGCTCAAGCAATCCACCTGTCTTGGCCTCCCAGGGTGATAGGATTACAAGTGTGGGCCACTGTGCTGGCCTCATTTTCTGTTGTTAATCTGTGTTTTGTTTTTGGAGTGTCAGCCATGACCATTGTCAGTTGAAGAATCAGGGATGCTGTTAAATGTTCCCTCACAACGAATAATCAGATTGGAGATTTAGCTAGGTGAGGAAGAGCTAGAACCCATTTCTACTTAAAATAGCTGGGTATGGTGGCTCATGCCTGTAGTCCCAGCTACTCCAGAGATGAGACAGGCGGATCACTTGAACCCAGGAGTTTGAGTTTGTTGTGAGCAATGATGCTACTGTAGTCTGGGCAACAGAGTGAGACTCTGTCTCAAAAGAAAAAAAAAAAAGAAAGGGCGGCACCTGTGGCTCATTGAGTAGGGCGCTGGCCCCATATACCGAGGGTGGCGGATTCAAACCCGGCCTCGGCGGAACTGCAAAACAGAATAGCCGGGCGTTGTGGCAGGCGCCTGTAGTCTCCAGCTACTCGGGAGGCTGAGGCAAGAGAATTGCCTAAGCCCAGGACTTGGAGGTTGCTGTGAGCTGTGTGACGCCACGGCACTCTACCGAGGCTGATAAACTGAGACTCTGTCTCTACAAAAAGAAATAGTGTCAAGATTTGGAAAACCTGCTGTAACTGCCAACTGAAACATGAAACGAAAGGAAATGAAAGTCTTTCCAAAGGTCTAGCTTGTGTTTAACCTTCAGGTAAAAAGGCCTACTGGTGAGGGATGGAATAATGATGTGTGTCCCATGCCATCATGGCTGGAATTTCAGTTTTTAAGTTTTCTCTAGGTTCTCTTTGGCTAAAAGGTGGTCCATTCAGTTGTAGGCATGTTTAGGACTTTATTTTTATTTCTCATAACACAGCTGAGGCACTTCCTGTGTATGGTCTGATCTAGGAAATGAGTGTAGCTGAAGAAGAGAGGAGAGCTGAGGTTTGTGGTTCTCCAATATACTGAAATCAAGGCTCCTGGGAAAGGATAAGGAGTGGTCAATTAGGAGGGAAGAATGCAAGAGAGTGTGATAATACCAAAGATGAAACTGTTTTAGGAAGGGAGGAAGGAAGTAATCAATAACAATAGCACCAACTAACATTTATAGTGCCAGAAAATTTGCCAAATTAAGTTATTAAACTAAAGTTATTAAATTAAGCATTTAATAACTCAGTAAAGTAGGTATTATGTTTAGTTTATGGATGCTAAAACTTATGCACAGATATACAATGTTAAATACCGATGAAAAGTTAAATAATGTGTGAGATTGACCATAGGGTGTTTTTTGTTTGTTTGTTTGTTTTCTTGAGACAGAGTCTCAGTATGTTGCCCTCAGTAGAGTGCTTTGATGTCACAGCTCACGGCCACCTCAAACTCCTGGGCTTAAGTGATTCTCTTGTCTCAGCCTCCCAAGTAGCTGAGACTACAGGTGCATACCACGACACCCGGCTATTTTTTCTGTTGTTGTTGTTGCAGTTGTCGTTGTTATTTTAGCAGGCCTGGGCCAGGTTCGAACCCGCCAACCTCAGGTGTATGTGGCTGGCACCCTACCCGCTGAGCTACAGCCACTCTGACCATAGGGTTTGACAAAGAGGAAACTCTTTATTTTTGAGACAGAGCCTCAAGCTGTTGCCCTGGGTAAAGTTCGGTGGCATTACAGCTCACAGCAACCTCCAACTCCTGGGCTCAAGTGATTCTCCTGCCTCTGCCTCCTGAGTAGCTGGGACTACAGGTGCCCTCCACAATGCCCAGCTATTTGGTTGCAGTTGTCATTGTTGTTTGGTGGGCCCAGGCTGGATTTGAACCCCCCAGCTCAGGTGTTTGTGGCTGCCGCCCTAGCCACTTGAGCCACAGGCGCCGAGCCGGACAAAGAGAAAACTCTTGCTGACTATGACAAGAGAGGTTTCAGAAGAATGAACTGATGGGAGTAGAAGTCTTATTGGTGAGGTTTAAGAAGAAAATGGGTGATGACCAGTAGAAAATTCTCTTTCTTTCATTTTCTTTTTTGTCTTTCTTTTTTAGTGACAGGGTTTTGCTATATTGCCCAGACTGGCCTTGAACTTCTGCCTTTCAAGTAGCTGAGACTATAGGCATGCACCCATGGCTGGCTCTTTGTTTGTTTATTTACTTAACTTTATTTTTTTTTGAGACAGAGTCTCACTCTGTCACCCTGGGTAGAGTGCCGTGGCATCGTAACTCACAGCAATCTTAAACTCCTGGGCTCAAGAGATCCTCCTCCCTCACCTTCCCAAGTAGCTGGGACTACTTGCACTCCTCACAATGCCTAGCTAGTTTTTCTATTTTTAGTAAAGATAGGGTGTAGTTCTTGCTCAGGTTGGTTTTGAACTTCTGAGCTCAAGGTACTCACCTGCCTCAGCCTCCCAGAGTGCTAGGATTACAGGCATAAGCCACCATGCCTGGCCCTGCTCTGTTTTTTAAAGAAAAAAAGAGATAGTAACCAAAGGACAACATATCTGAAGAGAGTCATTTCTTTCCTTCTTTTCTTTTTTTTTTTTTTTTAAGATTAAAGATATGTCAGCACTTTGTTTTGCAGAATAGTACAGAACAAAAGCTTATTATTCAGGAAGATAGTTATATAACTGAAGAAGCAAAATACTTGGACAAGTGAAAGGGCTGGGCTTAGAGCATTAGTGGTTTGCTCACTGTAATAGGAAGGAAGGCAGAGTAGATAGCTATAGGCACTAGTAAGGCTGGTAGATCCTGTACTGATAGGGTAAGGTAATTTTATTCTAATTGTGTGCTCTCTCCCTCTTTTTTTTTTTTTTTTGAGACAGAGTCTCAGTTTATCAGCCTGGGTAGAGTACTGTGACTTCATAGCTCACAGCAACCTCAAACTCCTGGGCACAAGTGATCCTCTTGCCTCAATCTCCAAGTTGCTGGGACTACAGGCACCTGACACAATGGATGGTTTTTCCATTTTTGGTAGAGATGGGTCTGGAGCTCCTGAGCTAAAGGGATGCTCTGGCCTTGGCTTCCCAGCGTGTTAAAATTACAGGTGTGAGCCACTGCCCAACCTAATTGTGTCTTTTTCGACAGTGAAATATATAAAATCTAACATTATCAGCTATTAATGAGGCAGAAGAGGGTTGGTCTGAGGGGAGAGAAAACAGTGTGAAACAGTTGTTTAGGAGAGGGAAATAGCTAGAGGCTGAGACCCCACCTGGTATTTGTGGTTATAAATTTAGAGAGAGTTCAGGGAGAGCAGGGTGGGAGAGTGAGCATGAGAATGAGTTTCTACTGGCATGAGCTTTTTAGAGATAGGATTTTGTCACAGGAAGGAGGGAAAATGGTCTTGAAGTTAGTTGCAAGGGATTAGGGAGAGAAATGTCATGTACTCCACTGGTGACACAAGAGATGTAGGAGAAAACACATTCACTTCTAGACAGGGCTGCAGGGAAAGCAGTCCTCAAAGGAAAACCATGTTCCAGTTAAAGCAGAAAGGAGAGGAAGGAAAAAGTTGAGGGTGGGGATTTGGCTGATTGGATCAGACTAAGGAATGTTTAGAGCTGTATCTGCATTAGAATCTGGAGGTTAGATAATGGGTGGTGACTGAGAGAAATAGGGATCAGCCTTGATTGTATTTTATTTTTATTTTTGGGGGGTAGTTGTAACATTTTTGTTTAATGGATAATTTAAATGCAGTAATATTCACACTCTTATGCATAGTCTACTGAGTTTCAACAAATATAGTCACTATCACAGTCAAAATGTAATTTTTATTTTTATTTTATTTTATTTTATCTTTTTCAATACATGTATACAATTTTTAATGATCAAATTAGGGCAATTAGCATATCTTTATTTTTTTAATTGTTTTTTATTAAATCATAACTTTGTACATTGATGCATTTACGGGGTTCAGGGTACTGCTTCAATACATAATATGAAATGCTTACATTGAACTAAGTAACACATCCATCACAATTATACTCATTTCTTAATAGTTTTGAAAGGTACCATTGCATCATGCACATTAGGTAAGGTCTCCCCAAATACCCTCTTCCCATATTCCCCCTCCCGTCCCTTCTCTCTCCTCTTCCCTTCTACTTTCTGGACTATAGTCATGTTTTACCATTCATATGAGTGTGTAGGTGGTTGTATATTGATTTCATAGTAGTATTGAGTACATTGGATACTTTTTTTTCCATTCTTGAGATAATTTACTAAGAGGAATGAGTTCCAGCTCCATCCAGGTAAAATAAAAGATATGAAGTCTCCATCTTTTTTTTTTTTTTTTTACGGGGAAGGCAGCAAAGCTATAGGAGAGGGTCAGCAGCGAGGAGAGACAGGCGCCCTGGAGGGCTGTTGTGTTGGAAGGGAATGAAGTTGAATAATAAGACCAGTGGAATATGGGAGGGGAAAAAAGTGATATAGGAAAGCTTAAGATACTGGAAGACGTGAAGCTCCAGTGGGTAAGACCTAGGGTCTGTTAAGAAGAATTCATAGTAGAGATGGACATAATTTGGGGGGGTTTTTTTGCAATTTTTTTTGGCTAGGGCCAGGTTTGAACCCCATGGGGCCAGCGCCCTACTCCTTTGAGCCACAGGCACCACCCACGAAGTCTCCATCTTTTTTTATGGCTGCATAGTTTTCCATGGTATACATATACCACAATTTGTTAATCCATTCATGGGTTGATGGGCACTTGGGCTGTTTCCATGTCTGGCTATTATGAATTGGGCTGCGATAAACATTCTGGTGCAAATGTCTTTGTTGTAAAATAATTTTTTTTTTTTTGTAGAGACAGAGTCTCACTTTATCGCCCTCGGTAGAGTGCTATGGCATCACAGCTCACAGCAACCTCCAACTCCTGGGTTTAGGCTATTCTCTTGCCTCAGCCTCCCGAGTAGCTGGGACTACAGGTACCCGCCCGAATGCCTGGCTTTTTTTTGTTGCAGTTTGGCCAGGGCTAGGTTTGAACCTGCCACCCTCCGCATATAGGGTGACACCCTACTCAATGAGCCACAGGCTCTGCCCCTAAAAGCTTTTTAGTTTGATCAGATCCCAGTAATGTATTTTTGGAATTGCTTCAATTGCCCGGGGGAGTCCTCCTAATAAAATATTCTCCCAGGCCGATTTCTTCAAGTGTTTTCCCTGCACTCTCTTCTAGTATTTTTATAGTTTTATGTCTTAAGTTAATATCTTTTATCCAGTGAGAATCAATTTTTTTTTTTTTTTTTTTTTTAAACAGAGCCCCAAGCTGTCACCCTGGATAGAATGCGTGGCATCACAGCTCACAGCAACCTCCAATTCCTGGGCTCAAGAGAGTCTCTTACCTCCACTTCTCAAGTAGCTGGGACTACAGGCGCCCTCCACAACTCCTGGCCATTTTTTTTTTGGTTGCAGCCATCATTGTTGTTTGGCCGGCCCAGGCTGGATTCCAACCCACCAGCTCAGGTGTACGTGGCTGGCGCCTTAGCCGCTTGAGCCA
>CAUYRH010139181.1:0-18205 GCA_963574655.1 Perodicticus potto | reverse complement strand
CATTCTTGAGATACTTTGCTAAGAAGAATATGTTCCAGCTCCATCCATGTAAACACAAAAGAGGTAAAGTCTCCATCTTTCTTTAAGGCTGCGTAGTATTCCATGGTATACATGTACCACAATTTATTAATCCATTCGTGGGTCGATGGGCATTTGGGCTTCTACAGGGAAAAGGGAAAGGAAGGGGAGGGGGGAGGATGGGTGGAGGGAGGGCAATTAGTGGGATCACACCTACGGTGCATCTTAGTAGGGTACTGGTGAAACTTATTAAATGTAGAGTATCAGTGTCTTTATATAGTGATTAAGAAAATGCTATGAGGGCTATCTCTCACAGTATGATCAAAATGTTTCTGATTATATATGAAGCACATTCTGCCCTGTGATTGGACCAATGTACACAATTATGATTTAATAAAATTATTAAAAAAAAAGTAAAGAATAGCAAAGACAACCCTTTTTACAGCTGGGAGGTTGGCACACTGACATTGGAGGCAGACTTTGAAGATGTTCTATGCAGCTAATTTCTACTGAGGTCTGTTCTGATAACTTCTAGGTGATAAAAGTTCCTGACCCACAGCAGGCGATGATGTCTTGATATTCTACTTGTAAATAGTGGTTCTGCAGGACACAGCAAGCACTATGGTATTCATTATAGAAATGCAGCACCTGAGCTCAAAAGTAGGTAGGGTGTTCATTACCCAGGACATAGAGTCCTGTCTTACACTAGTTCTGCCCTGGGCTATGGGGTACAGAAAAGGAGATAGTGGTTCATACCAGCAGGAGCTGCAAGCAAGCTTCCAAAGAAACAATCAGTCCTTCTGTTCCTAACTCAACGGCTGCCCAGGGGGTTGTTCTCCTTGAGTTAATGGGAGTATGAGTGTTCAGTGAAGGGAGATTAGCCCCAGAAGACAGGGAAGCAAATTAGACCCTTATTTTGATTTGAATTGGGAGCGAATAAAGTGTTCACTGCTCACTAAACTCAAGTGAAGTTAACGTGTAAGATTGAATGGAGACGAACTTCTCTGTGTGGCAAGGAGGACCCCGGGCATTTAGTGCCTGGGAACCTCCAGGGACAGAGTGAGATGGGGGTGGCCATCCATCATCCTCTGGGGGTGATGAGGATTTTCAGTAAGTGCTGTATCAATGTAGTTAAATCTTCCCAGAACCAATAAAAATGCCCTTTGCCTTTTCTACTTTCTATTACAAGAAATTGCTATTCATCTGGTTATGGATATCTTGAAAGTAGTCACTGAGTACTTGGACTGCCTGGGGGATGGAAAGTTGGAAAGAAAAATGTAAGCGTATATCATTGGCATTCATGAGAAAATTCACATTAGATATTTGAAAAGTAGGTCCCCAGGAGGCAATAGAGAAATCAGGAACAATATTGTGCCAAAAACACCACTCTGGCGGGAACATCAGGGAGTTTATGTCAGGTAGAGTGAAGGAAAGCGATTTGCAAAGAAAAGATGTATGTGCACTTAGTTTATTTATATGCATACATCCTCTGAAAAACTAGTATGTTCTGGGAATTGACAATCAAATTGGACCTGAAACTTCTGAATTACGTAGCTATGCTTCCATTTCTTTTACTCTCAAACCTCCAAATAACTTCTTGAGACATGACCAATATGTTTTCAAACTCATATCTTTTAAAAATCTGTTTGCAACCAATAAGCCAAAAATAGATTGTGCCCATGCATCCTTTTGCATTTCAGAGGTCAAGTTTATTCACGTGCAAATTTCAAACGTTGCTGCCCTTTTCTAGGGATTCATCTCTTCTGGGAACCTAAACCTCTGTGTGGTCCCATTGCTGACACACCAGGGATGTATATTTAAAAAGAAGCGTGTGAAAAGGTCAGTGGGTGACCATCATTCTTGCTGGGGTCACTTTAGTGCCAGAAGAATTCTGCTTTCACTTATGTTCCCCTTCTAGAATGTTTGGAAAATAGTCACTTGACAGCAGTTACTTCAGGTTAAGCCTATTTACTTCATCTCATTCCCCTAATTTAAAAAGAGCCCTATGTATCTCCTTTCAAGGACATGGTGCTAAATTCTACCAAGATAACAAAAAAGAACAATAACTCAAAATTAGTATTGTTTCTAGGAAGCTTTTTCCATAATATCTCTGGAATCCATTTAAGGCACTCATAAGAAGTAATCAGTCACCCATGCATTCATTGAAAGAATGAAACTTAATGCCTGTTGTGTACAGGGACATACACAAGACCCTGAAAAATAGACCATAAAAATGTATCATGAAAAAGGAGACATGCCACAAATACTTTATTCATTTCTTCATCAAAGGTAAATTGAAAGGAAAGGGTATTTCTAAATGAAGATATAATGAAAACCTTCATGGCTTAAAATTAAATCCTGCCAGAATGTTAAAATCAGAGAATTCTAGGAAGATGGACCAACATGAACAAAGACAGAGACATCCTTGTAATAACCTGATGTTTTAAATGTGGCTGTTTTATATTTAATAACAAGTATTAGTTTAATTATAATAATAGCAGCTATTTATTGACTCTTGACCTCATATGAAGTACTGTCCTAAGCAATTTATGTGAATGAACTTATCCTCACCTCAAACTGGAGCAGTAGCTACTGTTATTATCCCCATTTTACAGATGAGGAAACTAAGGCATGGAAGATTTAAGTAATCTATATCTAGTCCTCCACCTGGTGAGAGGCAGAGGCTGGATTTAAACATGGGCACTTGGCTGCAGAGCAGGAACTCGTTAACTGCTTCTGGCTTCTCTGAGGAGCTCGTAGAGCCATTGAGTCAGTGATTTTAAGATCCTTTCCATTTCCCTTCAGACATGAGTGGACTGAAAAAGTCAATGTCATTTGGACATGTGAGCTCAGGGCCAGAGTTGACATCTACCTATCTGTGAGGTGAACTGGTGGATTAGGTTGGTAGCTGTGCCCCAGAATTAGTACCTTTGGTTCACGTCATTCAAAGAAAGAGAACTACTATTATGAAAACATGACTGTTTTCACATGTTTTTCTTTCCTTCCTTAAATCCTCCAACTATAATGGGCAGCCAAAGACAGACAGTAAGGCCCCCTACCCTGGACTGCACTATAGCTCTTTCCTTCTTGAACCTTTTCCCCAAACTACCTTAACATTTGGTCTACCCCCTGGCCTACAAGCCAATTAACATTTTTTTCAGATGAATTCCAAATTCATTTACACAAGTATCTAGCAAGTCAGAGCTTCCTATACATAAGTGCATTCATCTTGACGTCAAAAGCCTGGGCACAAAGCCGCACTCAGCCACGTGATGTCAGGGTGCCTTTGGCCTACTACTTGAAGGAATGCTACTTTTTTTTTTTTTTTTTTTTTTTTTTGAGACAGAGCCTGAAGCTGTCACCCTGGGTAGAGTGCCGTGGCATCACAGCTCACAGCAACCTCTAATTCCTGGGCTCAAGTGAGTCTCTTGCCACTGCCTCCCAAGTAGCTGGGACTGCTGGCGCCCGCCACAACGCCCGGCCATTTTTTGGTTGCAGCCGTCATTGTTGTTTGGTGGGTCCGGGCTGGATTCGAACCCACCAACTCAGGTGTACATGGCTGGTGCTTTAGCCCGCTGAGCCACAGGCGCTGAGCCTGAAGGAATGCTACTTTATGTGGAAGGCTGTCTCCTCCTTTTGATCTTGAAATTTACACTTGTCTGTATTTGAGTTGCTTGTCTCTCATCTCAATATACAATTCTGATACCAGAGCTGCTGTTCCATCTCTTCAGATTACTCCACTGTTTATAGGTGTGGACAGTCACTAAATCCTCCCCTTTGGATTCTCAGCCAAGCACTCTTCCCCCTGAGTTGGTGTCCAGCACTGTTCTGTGGGGCTGTAGCCCTTGGAGAAGCTCTCAAGAAGGCACTGTCCCTTCCCTCTAAGGGCAGTTTTAGCATCTTGCCATTATTCCCTCCACATTGCCAACAGCATGCAATACTCTTGCCTACATCTGGATGAACCTTGCAATCATAGTTTTGTCCCACGTCACCTACCTTTAGAGGATACAAAATGTAAAACAAAATTTGTTTTACAAATAGTACGTTTAAAATAGTACAGTTTCTCTACTGTGGCTATAGGAAAGATGGCTAATCTCTCTGAGCCTCAGTTTTATTTTGTTTTGTTCTTTTCTTGGTAATCTTAAAAATCAAAATGAGACATTTTATTGGAGAAAGCACTTTTCACACTATAGATTCGTTTATAAAAGTAGAGTTCTGTTTATACAGACATGAGTTCCAAACATTGGAAGGTGGTGATGCCGTATAACAGGAGGCAGAATACAGTGTTAGAAAAACTCAGGTAATAAATATCCTAACACTCCGTCCATGGAGAGGGGTCTCATCCTCACAGTCCGTCCGTGGAGAAGTCTCTCATGAGGTCAGCAGGTCATTTTTTTTCTTTTTTTTCAAGCAAATTGTTTCTCTTTTGGAGACGAATTGCAAAAGCCTGGAGAATGACATTGGCCCCCACACCCTGTGCCACACAGCCCCTCTGGACAGTGGCCATTTGTTTAGTGAAAATATTAATAACGTGCCCCCATTTGAATTTGTTCAAGGCAAGACACTTAAGGTATTGAGATGAAATGGCATTCTCTGTTCCCAAAGGAGTTATTTTTTCCTCTCTCTCTCCTTTGTATTTTTATTATTTTCAAAATTCTGTCCTTTGTACTGCAGAGGAATTTCCCTGAGTTTTGTAGCATCACTGTTGACAGGCAACCACATTTTCCTCCCAAGGCGATCTTATATCCGTGAGGTCAGGACTGCCAATGGGGGCACATACCAGGGGACAGGTTGATGGAAGAGAAGGCAAAAGGTCCAATTGTCCAGGGGCTGGGGCCTGTGAACCTTAGCCAGCAGGAACAGAATGGAATCAGTGTACATCCGGCTGTGATGCTCCGTGATTTTTTCCTTTTTCTTCCTCCAGTGGATAGCCTTGGAAGAAAGCATGTTCTTCCTCAGAAGAGAGCTTAGAGCCGAATGGCTTCAGAGTATTCACAGTGATATTAATACATATCCTTTCAATGATTCTTTTCCGGGTAGGCCAAAAAATGCACATTTTCACACTTTTTTTTTTTTTTTTTTGGTCTGTTTATTTTGTTTAGCATGTCCCAGCCAGGTTCAAATCTGCCACCCCATAGTGCACGGGGCTGGCACTCTAACCATTGATCTATGGGTACCCAGCCATGTTTTAGCACATTTATAAAGAGGAAGAAGAGGATAAGCCTTCAAGTGTGGTTAGAGAATTACTGGTTGGCATGAAAGTGATTAAAATCTGCTCAGTTTTCCAAACCAGTTTTTTTGTTTTTTTGTTTGTTTGTTTTAGGAAAGAGAAAATTTAATAATGGAATCCCCAATGTATATCTTGAATATTTTACAATTTTGAGAGCTCTGTCACATCTTCATTAGTTGATCCTTACAAAAATTAGGAGCAGTCTGTAGCGTAGGTATTATTGTCACAATATTTAGAGTAAAAAACCCCAAAACAGAGGTTCTAAGACTGATGCAAATAACATTGTTGGCTGTTGACACTATTGGGATTCTAAGACTTTTGCAATTCTTGTTCGGGCTCTTCCCTCCTAATCAGGCTTTCCCAAAGTGGGTTCTCTGGAACATTCACTGTTGGGAAAGTACTGCAAAACTTGAATCTCAGGGTCATGGAAGTGTGTGAAACAATATGTACTGTGCCCATTTTCAAGCTTTATAATGTACATGAAAATGCTAGAGACATAGAAATCCTGCAGGAAAGAAACTTTTTCATCCTATTTAACTTTGCATTTTGCATATTATTTGGCAGCCTGCTACTTTTATCTAACCCCAAAAGCACACTGTGGGAATTCTTGCACAGAGCTTTATAACCGTTCAGGTTACTCACAGAGAAAGGGGAATCTGATTTGCAACTCTAATGGGGGAAGAGATGCTTCTTTTTCAATGCTCAGAAATTTGTGCAAAATCTTTCAGAGTAAGCTTTGGACAAGATTATAAACTTTCTAAGATGATCATTGTAGTGGAAAGGACAGGATCAGGATTCAGACGATATTGGTCACACGAGGAATGTTGTTCAGCCACTTATTAGCTGTGCACACTTTGTGAAGCCATTTAACTCTTCTGAACCTCAGTCTTCTCACTTGTAAAATCAAAGCAGGAATGTTTGTAGGACTGCTGTGACGATAGAAGGAGGCAATCATGTACAACATAGAATCAGGCCCCTGTTTAATATTTGATAAATTTTCCTTATATTCTTATCTTCAGCCCCCCTCCTATTACCTATTCTGCTTCTTCCTTGCCCTACGATTTTATCCTGCCATGCAATGCTGAAGGACTCCGCTTCTAGCTATCTTTCCTAATTGATGCAGTGCAGAGATGGTAAACAATGCCTGCAGAGATCTGGCGAGTAAAATACAGGAGTGAAGGGGGCTGGATGGTAGACAGTGGGGTGTGTCCCCCAAACTGTGGCAAACTGTTAAAGGGATAGTCACTCTTGATGTTTGCTGTTGTTAGCGCTCTTTTGTTGTGCTTTTACTGATTTAAGTGTGGACTCAGTAATAGCAATCTTCAGATATTTAAAGACAAGCCAGATTTTTTTTTTAATGATATTTTCCAATTTGTAAACACTCTTCTGGGTAAATTTAACTTTTGGACCACCAGTTAATGAGTCCTGGCTTAGAGGATTTTCAGCATCCTCTTCTTAGATAGACACAAAAACTAAAAGTGTAGAAGGGCTTACAAGGCCATCTGGTTGAACTTTGTACTTGATCAGAAATATTCTCTATAACATACAAGGAAATATGTCGTCTAGCTAGTTCTCATCATAGAGAACTAAGAGTGTCATGGAAAAAGAATTCCACTTTTATTCTTTCGTGCATAATCTCATTAAATTCTCTTTTGACAATGCAATACTACTTTTTCCATTGTAATTATCACATAACCAAGGTTCAGAAAATCTACTTTACTTTCTCTAAAGTCACAAAGCTACTAACTATCTGTAGATTTTGAGAATGGAATTCAAGACTATCTAGGTTTCAAAGCCAGTGAACTTAACCACTGGCTACACAATTCTACTTGTTAAAATTCTCAGGGCTAATATTAAGCTGAAATTTGCTGCCCTGAAATGTCTACCCTTTGGTCCCAGTTCTGCTCTCTGGAGACAAATAATAAGTTTAATCCTTCTTCCACAAGACAGCCCTTCAAATATTTGAAGATGGCTCTCCTCTGCCTGCTAAATCCTCTCTTCCTCAGGCTAAACATACTCATTTCTTCCCACTGACCCTCATAAGTCACGGCTCCCAGCCACTTCATCATCCTTGCCCTGCTCCTCAGGAGAGGATTTCAATTTGTCAAAGTTCCTCTTAAACCACGAAGCTCAGAAGAGAACATAATCCTGTATGGTTACACAAGGGCAATTAAGGATGAAAATATCTCCTCCCTTGTTTTGGCCAACATGCTTTTGTTAATGCAACCTGGGTTACATGTAATTCAGGTTGCATTAATAAGCTTTTGCCAATTACTATATGTCAAAAGATAACCAAATGTTGAATATCGATCTAACTTCACACCATACGATTTTGCTTTCTGCTTTAAAGAAGAAAAAAACTTGAATTGAAAAAAACACTCTTTTTCCCACCCTACTCCTCTTCTGAAGAAATTTTAAAAGGCAACATTTTTTAAACCTATATAACAGACTTGGTACATATTATTATTAAATACCATTTATTAGATGTATTTACTGTTTTCACCTATACTGATCTGTTTTGTTTTGTTGATCTTTAATTTGACAACTATTGCAAAACCAAAGGAAAAGAAATATTTCCTGCCCTGTGACTACCTTTTCTTAAACACATACTTTTTTTTTCTCTACTGCCCTAATGCCGCTCTTCAGACAAGTCTATTTATATTTCCTCCAAAACAAAAATGTTTTAAAAATGAACACAGACTTGTTTTACTAGGATTGTCTTATAAATATTCTAGTTTTGTTTCATTTTTTAAAAAATGGAATATATGAAGAAGCAAAAAAGAGAAAGGAAAAAATCTGCTACTTCCTGTTTTACTCAAATACGTGTATTTCATGTTATATATATAAAATATAATACGTATATTTGCATATATGCATATGCTCCATTCGTTTCAACGCAGATAAGTCTAATTTTTGCTGTCTGATCTACTTACCTTCCTAACATTCCATCATTCCAGAGGTTAATAAAATATTCAATAGGCTTAGAATGAACACTTAATTCTAGAAACTTCTCGAGGCCAACCTTTAGCCCGCAAGTTGGCTAACTACGCTCATGGGTTAATCATCTTTCACATGTGCTTTGTACGTGGAGTTTGATTAGAACACAGCCATGGCTATTTGTTAATATCTTGTCTACAGCTGCCTTGGCACTAGAACAGCATAGTTTTGTAGAGGAAACAGAAACCAAGCAATAAGCCAAGGTGGAAGTACTTACTACCCAATCCTTTACAGAAAAAAATCCCCCACTCTGCTTTCGTGGTTAGCAAGTTGTCCGTACATTCTATTATGCAACTCATTACTGACAACTGAAATTAGATAGTTTCCTCCCCCTGTAATAGACAACACAGAAAGCAGCAATAATTTCCTTTCTTGCTTCAGGAAATACTTGCCTCTGGCAGACAAAGCTTACTTTCAAGATCAACATCAGGATGTGTATCTAGAACTTTACCTCCTATGTCCACCAAGCTCAAGCTATTACGCCATAATCTCTACCCCATTTTATTCAGTTCTTTACTTTGAATGTATAATTTTAATATCACTTAGTTTGGGTCATAAAACCCTATACAAATTGCCCACTGTTTCTTCTGAGAAAGCGCTAGAACTATGTGAAGTTGTATTCACTATAATATAGTCTAGGAAACATAGCTTTGCCTGATCAACAAGTATTTCTTGTCACCCTTTTTACGAGTGGAGAGGTCAACATTACAGATATTCCACGCTACAGTAGGATCACTCACCCACATTCTCCTATTCTGATTAATATTAATACGGAGTGTTTCCATAATATATAATTACCTCCATACTCATATGTTACAGATGGAAAAGCAGGCGTCCGCAAAGGCAGTAGCCGCTCTTGGGTGATGTGCCCCACCCACGTGCAGGTGGAGAGGGTGATGTAGTTGGGAGCGTCTTCAGTCAGGGATCTACCCGCCAAGTCCCAGATCTCTTTTCAGGTCATGAACCAAATTGCAATAACTATTTGTCTTCTCTAATCTTCAGTTTTCTCTGCTATGAAAGTAAAAGGCTGACCTATATTATCTATATAGTTTCTTCCAATTTTGAAATTCATAGAAAGTATGATTTTTAGGCATTCTCGAAACCAATTTCTGTACACTGGTCTCTTTCAACAAGACTCCATGGCCTCAGGCAAAAAACATATAAGAGAGACTGTATTGGTGGCTGAGTTAAGTTCTACAACTTGGTGTCTCTGATAAATATATATATATTTATGTATATATATATATTGGGTGAGGCCTGTGGCTCATCAAGTAGGGCATTGGCCCCATATACCGAAAGTGGCAGGTTCAAACCTGGCCTCAGCCGAACTGCAAAACAGAAAAATAGCCAGGTGTTGTGGCGGGCGCCTGTAGTCCCAGCTACTCGGGAGGATGAGGCAAGAGAATTGCCTAAGCCCAGGAGTTGGAGGTTGCTGTGAGCTGTGTGATGCCATGGCACTCTACGGAGGGTGATAAAGTGAGACTCTGTCTCTACAAAAAAAAAAAAAAAAAATATATATATATATATATATATATATATATAGAGAGAGAGAGAGAGAGAGAGAGAGAGAGAGAGAGAGAGACTCGGTGCCTGTGGCTCAAGTGGCTAAGGCGCCAGCCACATACACCTGAGCTGGCGGGTTCAAATCCAGCCTGGGCCCTCCAAACAACAATGACGGCTGCAACCAAAAAATAGCCAGGTGTTGTGGCGGGCGCCTGTAGTCCCAGCTACTGGGGAGGTGGAGGCAAGAGAATTGCTTTAGCCCAGGAGTTGGAGGTTGCTGTGAGCTGTGATGCCACAGCACTCTACCCAGGATGACAGCTTGAGGCTCTGTCTCAAAACAAACAAACAAACACACAAACAAACAAAATATATATATATAAAAATGATTCTATTTCCATAACATATTTGCACTTATTTCATGCTGTTAGCAACTTATCGTGTAATCATGCCTCCTTTAAGAAAAGAAGTAATGCTTCCTCTATGATGACATTAAACATGCTGTGTAATATTTTTCTGCTAATCTATCATCTATTATGACTACCTATTTTAAGAGGTTGGCATAACAATTATCATAAGTGATAGAAATATATTGTGAAAACAAAGAATGTGATGGCACAATTTATCTTGCTACTTTGCCTGACTTAAGGATAGTGGGGTTTACTAATCTAAACCAGCGTTTTTTAAGATCATAAATAGTTCGTAATTTTTTACTGATGAAGTTTGATAGTAAAGAATACCGCAAATGCCAATGCTGGACATCTGTTGTAAAAAAATTATTAAGAATCTTCTCTGCCTTCTGGTCATGGATTTTTATAACATTGAAATAAAGCAGTGGAGCTACCTGAAGACAGAGAATTTGGTATTTTTAATTTATCTGATGTAGTTAATTAACTGGTCAATTAAAAACAAAAGGGCAATTAGTGCTGAGAACATTTGTTCTGCTTATGAACATGCCATCTGAAAGTAGATCTTGATCTCTGCTATGAAATTCTTTAGTGTCTAGGCGATGCTGCTAGAAATAGGGGGAGAATAAAGCTCAGTCAGATGCATGCACTGGCAACAATAATTTCCCGATATCCTAAAGCAACACAGTAAGATGCAATTGGAGAGAGATTTGGCCAGTATTTTGAAGCAATATTCATCCTTTGGAATGAATGAATATTGCCCTGTACTTAAGAGCACTAACCAAAGCTCTTTAGTAGTAGTTTCTACTTTTCTACTGCCAATGTGAGAAAGTCATTTCCAACAGTGTGAAGGAGGTGGGAAAGGGTACTATTTGTAATTCACCTAAGGATTCATAATTCTTTATCACCCAGGCCTAAATCACCTAGATGTAGTTACAGAAATTAAAAAAGCACATAATTGAGAGAATTGGACAAGAAAAACTTCCTACTTTTTCTCCTTCTCATCAAATACAATGTTTTAAATCATCTTAGCTTGCAAGTGTGATTGGTAAATACCAGTTAGAGTCTTTTATAAGCCCCCTTTGAAGGCTTATTATAAAGCTACGCATGAATGTCCACCCTGCCTTTTTATTCAAGTAAATGTCTTTAGTTCTCAGTTCAAGAAAAAGTTGGAAAGCTCCTTTTTAAAAGATAAAGACCACAAAGGCCGTCTCTCAATTTTTGGCAACTTGTATTGTCTCCCATGCCTGCCTGGCAAACCAAGTCTAATATGGTAATGGCCTACCTCTTGGATTCCCCCTGCCTGAGTCCAACCAACATTTGACTTCCATGCTGGTTCCTGGTTGATTGACAACTGTGTAGACTTACAGACTGACAAATGGACTTATGGTGAGGGGATAGATTGAGTGACAGTTTCCCATTTCAAAAAAAGTGATTATTTTGAACCAAACAAAGAAACTGTTAGTGTTGTCTGGGTTAAGTACAATTAGTACTGGGTATAACTTCACTGCCCAAGCAATAATTTCTGTACTCTCTTATCTGTCTTCTGGAATCAGATAGAGGTCAATGACACACAGTTAAAAGAGGTCATATAAAGACAGCACTCACAGTCTGGAACTACTTCAAATACTGGACCTCATTTATTTGTTCTCTGCCAATACATAATATTCTTACAAGAATGCTAACATGGGGTTAGAGAAAGGCACTTTTAGAGTCCTTTAACAGAAATCTTCATGAACAAATGTCTTTTGGAGTTTAGAATGCATTAGACCAGCGTTCAGCAAAAGAACTACCAGAAGGTCTAAAGCCATAGAGGGTCAAATAGTAGGACAACTGTTCTCTGAAGCAACTATTCAACTCTCCCTTGTAGCACAAAAACAGCTAGAGACAACGTGTAAATAAGCAGGAATACTGAGTGAAACTTTATTTTCAAAAACAGGCAGAGGATCAAACTGAGGCAGCAGACTATGGTTTGCTATTCCTAGTTTTAGCCTTTAGAAAGTCAATGTGGTACAAGTTTAGATGTTTTTATATGTATATATGTATTATAGGTACATTATGCACATTAAATATACATATATATACATATAAATTGTTTTATGTATGTATGCTACCCAATGGTCAACACCCTTATCATCAACCAACATTTCTGTTTCAACAAAAAGACATAAATATTCATACAAAGTTGGATAAGAAGGCCCAACCAGCCCCACATTGGTCTGGGACAGGTTTTGCTGCCAAACTTATCTGTGTATTCCAACTTTCAAAAGGTTAATTCTTTTTTTAATTGCAGGAAAGAGGTTAGAGACCTATACACAACTTTTCTTGGAGTGTTTGAAATTGTTACTTTTGCATTGAGAAATTCCACAGAAGATAAAAGTAAACATATATTATGTAGGAAAGACAAACTTTGGTAATAATAATAGCCTTGGTTGTGAGGTCATGAACCAAGATACCCACTCTTCCTGACCAGAATATTATTTTAAACACTGTCTGGGCTGTCTACTTTATCCAAAACAAAATGCTGATGATGTATGTTTGCAACTATTTTAGAGTTAGAAATTTCTTTATGTTAGTTCTATACATTACCCTTCCTTTATTGGTCCATTTGCCTTGAGTGATGTGTAGAATGTTAGGAGCCAAGAGTGAATTTCTATGGCTATTTTGCATATTGGAGAGTAGCATAAATCTTACCCACTCGATATTACAATTCCATTCTGCAGTGAGTAAATAACTACACTTTTCTTATCTAGATTGCTCTCAACGAGCCAGAGTCTTCTCCTTCATCAGGCAATTTAAACTTTTACAAATGAAACTTTTACAAATGGCAACCTATGCATAAATATGAGCTTCTTAGGTTAGCTTTTTAAAGCAATGCCAAGCAAAATATCTTTGGGGCTTTGCCCTCATTACAGTATGCTGATAAGTAATCAGATGGTAAAGGGCAATATTTGCTGTGAAATTATACATTGGATTGAATCAAACAATCTCAGCATATTGGAGCTGGAAGAAATTTAAAGGTTATTAGTAGGTTAAATTCTTTAATTTTTGAAGGAGGAAATTGACAATGTGATTGTACATGAATCACTCAACATTATTCAGCTGGTTGAGAAAAAGAGATAATAGTAGAAACAAAGTCTCTCGAGTTGTGGTTTACCCTTTGTTTCTACAATATTATGAAAAAGTATTACACATGGTGTTTGTCATCAAAGTAAAGCATGAAAACTCTGACAATATAATGGAGTCTCTGATAAGTATAAGACCTAAAGGGTGTACATCATGTCAATTTTTCTTAAAGACAATCTTCCCATAAATTTAAGATGAGGAATAAAGGTGCTAGTGAGATTGTTTTGATTGCAGGAGACAAAAATGCAACATGAACCAAATAGCAAAAAGTATTAGGCAAAAATTTGTTTTATTGACTCACATATCTTAGAATTCCAGGGGTTTTCGTTGGATATTTCAAAATTCTGTGATATCAGGTATGATTATAGGTTGTAGGGATGACAAAGCATGAAAAGCAGAGCTCTGTTTCCTGCTGTTCCATATAATAAAAGAACCACACAGGAGATTGTACCCAGAAACAGGATACAGCAAGCTGGGACTGTTGGATTGTGTATAAAAAATGGGGGAGGGTTAGCTACATTTTGCAATCTCTTGGGGACAGGATATTTTGAATAATTTTCTAACCCAAAGAATAAGAGTGCTTTCTTGTAATTTAGATATTTGGGGACCCCTGGAAGTTGGTGTGTATCAAAACTCAGTATTGCTAAAATCTATCAAGGGAATTGGTTGAAATGGAAGCTCAGTAAATTGTCCATGAAAGGGAATTGAAAGGTTTTGGCCATGAATTAAAATCAGTCAAGATAACACTTGTGAAATTTACCAAATCAACAGCTTTACATATGAATAACTTAATGGAAAGATTATTCTCTTGCCCTAATAGCATTGACAAAGGGCCTGTCTTTGACAGTCATTGATTTCAGTTAAGTTACATGCCCATCACTTTACAAAACCTAGTAGCCAGGGAGACTGATTCCTGACTGACAATGCCCTTGGAGTTATGAGGTGGAGGCAATACGATTCCAAATATATGGACTGAAGGTATCGCAGAACTTTTATCACAAGAAGAGGACAAAATTATTGGATAGGAAAAAGTAATAAATATCTATTGGATAAGTGGACTATATAATTTACCTTGTAAGCTCAGACTTTTTTTGAAAAACAAGTCTATTAAAAATTCCACCATGACACTTGGATACCAGAAACCATCCAGTGAAGACAGGGATGTATGGTCATTCTATTATCACACAGTTTTGGAGAGAAATGTAGATGCTAAGAGGGAAGTCTATACAAACCAAATAGCATCTATATAGAGATGAGGGCTTGATGCATGAGCAAAGTAAATGGGGAGTAGATCTTTGTCACCAGACTGGAAGTACATAGTAAGTTATTTGTGTGGGAAAGGAAGATTAAAAATTCATTGTGTGTGGTCTTGAACATCATTCCTAAGGACCTCAGTTGTGTATGCAATGGAAAAATAACTATAGGTTTTAGAATACTAGCATAATTGACCAAATCTTAGTTTGAGGAAGAATAGTTTTGATGGAAATATTCAAATGGATAGAAAGGACAAGAGATTTGAATCAGAAGACTGTTTGGAGATCACTTTTCTTTTTTTTATCTTCAAAGCTACTGCTGTAGTCAAAACCTTCATCCTTCTTTTCCTGGACTATAAAGATAGGCTTTAATTTCTCTGTATATTTCCACTTTTCACTCCATCCCTTCCGTTTTCCACAGCAGTGAGAGATGTCAATTCAACCTTCATTGTGCTCTGCTTTAAGAACCCCAATCATAATCTGAAAGTGCAACATGCATCCTCGCTGGCATGGCCTATAGGTCTTGCATGTTTCAACCTCCACACTCATGCTCACAAGCATGACCTACAGGTCTTGTATGTTTCAGCCTCTACACACAAGCTCGCTGGCATGACCTGTAGGTCTTATATGTTTCAGCCTCTTTCTCTTTCATCAATCTTGTCTGATGCCACAGTCTTTCTGAATCAAGCTGGACATTTCTCAGGGCTTTAAAAATCCAAACTCCGCCCTACCACAGGACCTTGTCACACCATGTTTACTTTGCCTAGATGCTTGCTAATCTCATCGTCCCTCTTGCTAGCTCAACTCCTGCAACTGTGACTCTTACTCAGTGTCCACACATTCTGCCTGGTGAAGAGCCATTCATATTTCAAGCTACCGCTCAAAACACTTCCTGAACCCTACACTATAGATCTCACTTAAAAAGAAAATCATATTTACCTTATATAACTATTTACTTCAGGCTGTGTGCAAGTTTTTTTTTTTTCTTTTTTGCAATTTTATTAGATGTCTCACTAACAAGACCAGAATACCTCAAAGATAGAAATAACGGACTGAGGCTACCACCAATACCGAAGTGCTCAATATCTTGCAGAGGATGGAAGCATATAAATAAATAGCAAAAGTAAAGTATTTACTGGAAAAAATGTTGAATGAATATAAGATATAATTTAATTTAAATGTAAGAATTTAAAGGTTTAGAATCTATGGTGTCAAAGGAAATGAAAAGATAATGTAAAATAAAAGAAAGTTTGTGAAAGACCGTTGTCAACTCCATATAATATTTAATATCTTAACCCGAAGATTGTTTGGTTTCCTTGTGATTTGTATTCCTTAATTAAATTGTGAAAGTATGCAACTTAAGCTTCGTAAAAGAAGTTAAATATGTTCAATATTTTTTGTTAAATTGAAATAACAGGTGGCAGAAAGAAGTGAAAGTTTTTTACATTTGAAAAATATGTCAGGAAGTGATCAAAATTTTATTATTTATCATTATCACACTTAAAGTCTGTAAACTTCCAAGTGGCATTTGAGGAAGGAAGAAAATATATTTCCACTAAGTTAAAGTTTCCAAAGAATCCTATCAGTTGCTATATGATAGTTTTGTCGAATATAACCTAGATGAGTTTATTCTGAGCTTATTCTAAGCTTCTATGAGTTTTTATGAATCTCTTAATGGATTTCCCTTTGCAGTAAAAGTCAAACTAACAGTTTATCTTGACTTCATTTATCATTGCATAGCTTACATGTTAAAATAAATTAGAGAAAATTATGATGTAACCCCTTAGGAAAAGCGTGCCTTATACTTAAAAGATAACACTGCTACAAATTGATTTCCTGGAGAAATTTCATAAAGCAATATGAATTTTGGTACTAGTAACATTACAAAAGATAATGCTTTCTAGTGAGTTGTTCTCAAGAATATTAATAAAAACCATAAAATATAAAATATATTTTTCCATATAATATAAAATATAAATCCATAAAATATAAAATAATTGTTAATATGCATAAGAGACAATTATTATATCACATTCCTAAAGATTAAAAGTTAAATGTACAAGTCAACAACAGAATTGTGGAAATGGGTTTACTGTTTTTTAACAACTTTTACATGTCATAGAAATTGAACTAATGAAAATTTTTGTCCACATAGAATACATCCATTGAATTTCATCTCAACCCGTTAACAAGTATAGCAAGTATCTACAATAGCTAACTACATGTATATTTGAACTATGAACTGAAATTAAGAAAAGATGAATTGAAATTAGTAAAGCAACATATATATATGTATATAGCCATTTAGGTTGGTTTATTCTGAATAATAATATTTTAAGGTTAAATTGAATCAATAGGTAACAATCAATACACATATCAAAATATTCATGTTTGTATGTCTGTCATTTCATAACAATTTTATTTCTTTCAGACTCTTGAGATACTGACGGGAAGACAGAGTTTTTTTCTCTGTTGATTGTATGGGAGAAATTTTTGACCTTAGAAAGTGGAGATGAGGTTGCTATGGAAACTGATAATTCTGCTGCCACTCATAAAGTCTTGTACAGGTAAAGTATTCTATTATTATGAGTTTTGATTGATAAATATATTGGCATTATATTTCTTTCTAGAAGTAAAGCAATTTAAAAAATGCACAATATATATGTTATTTAAACTTGATGAAGTTTTGAAGGTAACCTCTGTAGCTAATACAGGGAGAGTTTAATACTTAAAAATGTTTTGAACACTATTTTTAAACAGAAACTATCATTATTACATTTATAAATGGTAAAATATGACATTTTTATAGTAAATGAATGTAATTAATTTTATCACTAATAAATAATGAAGAATTGTTCTTTGTATTTCCTTTTAGTGACGCCTCTAAAAAATTAACATCAAAATGCGTATATTTCCTCATATTTAGAATTTGATAAGACAAAGAAAAGCTATGTTGGAATAGAAGAAAAGATGCTCTAAGAGGTTATATCAGAACTAGAAATAACCTTAGAAATAGTTTATATCCTGAATTATTTAAAAAACTTGATTAGAGCACATTCTATTGTCCACTTAAATGTATTAATGTGTGTGTATCAGCTGACTTTTACTTTGTAACAAACCACCCCAAATCTGAGTAAATTAAAATAATAAATAAGCATGCATTTAGTTGATGAGTTCATTAGTTGGCAACTCAGGATGAACTTAGCTGTGTATTCTTTTGCTTTTGCCTGGATGTACTGAATCTGTGGTCCGCTGAGTCACCTGAGACATGCCTAGTCTAGAATACTGCCTGCTGAGACTATTGGCTGCTTTGGCTATGATCCAAGTGCCATTCTCTATTATTCTGGGCTTTTTGATATAGTGGCTGCTCAGAGTTCCAAGAGAAATCAGAAGAATGCAATGTCTGCTGATGCCAATGGCTGTAACTGCCATGATGTCATTTCTGTGGCGTTCTTTTGAGCATTGCAAAAAACGAGTCCAGATTCAAGGAGTGTGGAAACATACTCCAAGTCTTTTTTTTTTTTTAATTTTTGTTAAATCGTAATTGTGTACATTGGTGCAATCATGGGGCAGAATGTGCAGACTTCATATACAATCTGAAATATTTTCATTGAACTATTTAACATAGCCTTCATGGCCTTTTAATCACTATATGAAGACATTTATATTCTACA
>CAUYRH010139179.1:0-22801 GCA_963574655.1 Perodicticus potto | reverse complement strand
CTTTTTTTTTTAATTTTTATTAAATCATAATTGTGTACATTGGTGCAATCATGGGGCACAATGTGCTGACTTCATATACAATCTGAAATATTTTCATTGAACTATTTAACATAGCCTTCCTGGCCTTTTAATCACTATATGAAGACATTTATATTCTACATTTAGTAATGATACTGCTTTTTTAATTTCAAATTTCAATTGTTCATTGCAGATGTATAGGAAAGTAAATGGCTTTTGTATATTAACCGTGTATCTTGCAACCTTGCAGGATAGTCTTATTACTTGGGAGTTGGGCTTTTTCTATTTTTTTTTTTTTTTTTGGTGGTTCTCTTTTCTGTATATACAATTATGTCATCTATGAACAAAGACTATTTTATTTCTTCCTTTCCAGTCTATATATCGTTTATTTCCTTTCCTTATCCTATTGCAACTAGGATTTCCATATAATATTGAATAAAAGTGGCAATCTTGCCTTGATGCCAATCATAAAGGGGAAGCATCTAGCTTCTCACCATTAAGTATGATGTCACCTTCAGGTTTTATGTAGATGTTCTTCATCAAGTTGTTTCCTCTATTCCTACTTTCCTGAGAGGTTTGTTTTTTTCAAATCACCAAGTGTTGGATTTTGTTAAATGCTTTTCCCACACATATAGATATGGCCATCTGAATGTTTCTGTGTTAGTCTATTGATGACAAAAATTACATTAGTTAAATTTGAAATATCAAGTCAACCTTATGTACCTGGAATAAATCCCGCTTGATTATGGTGTATAATTCCTTTCGCAGATTGTTGGATTCAATTTGCTAATATTTTGTTGAGGATTTTTGCACCAATGTTCATAAGAGATACTGGTTTATATTTTTTCTTTTTTATAATTCCTTTATCTGGTTTTGGTATTGGGGTAACGATGGCCTCATAAATATTTTCTTGGCCTCTATTTTCTGGAAGAGATTGTAGAGAATTTGTATGTTTGGTAGAAGTTACCTGAAGAACTTATGTGGACCTGATGCTTTGTTTTGTAAGTTTATTAATTATTGATTCAATTTCCTGAAGATATAGGCCTATCCGTATTATTTCTTTCTCCTTGTTTCAGTTTTGGTAGAATGTGTCTTTCAAGGAATTGGCCCAAATTTGTAGGCAAAGAGTTCTTTATAATATTCCCTTACCATCCTTTTACTGTCAGTAATAATGATGACACCTCTTTAATTTCTGATATTAGCAACTTGTATCTTCTCTCTCTCTCCCTCTTTTTTTTTTTTTTTTTGTTAGTTAGGCTATATGTTTAGCAATTTTATTGATCTTTTCCAAAGTTATCAGCCTATGGTTTTAATGATTTTCTTTACTGTTTTGCTTTCAATTTGACTGATTTATGTTATAATTTTTATTGTTTTCTTCTGGTTATTTTATAGTTTTCAAAAGAGAAGTTTAGACTATTCTTTTCTAATACACATGTATGCATTCAATGCTCTAAATTTCTCTCTACTGCCCTGGCTGCATCCTACAAATTTTTAAGTTGTATTTTAATTTAGTTCAAGATAGCTTTAATTTATCTCAAAATAAGTTAAAGGGACTTACAAACTGGCTCATGTGTTATTTAGAAGTATGTTGTTTAATCTCCAAATACTTTAGGTTTTTATTGTCATCCTACTTTAATTTTACAACCATTCTTTAAATTTAAATTGACAGCCATTCTATTTTAATTCTACTGTGGCCTGAACATATATTTTTTGTATGATTTTATGATTTCTACTTTTTAAAATTTGTTAAGATGTGTTTCGCAGCTCAGAATGTGGTCTATCTTGGTGAATGCTCCATGAGAGTTGAGAAGAATGTGTATTCTTCCGATGCTGGGTGAAGATTTACTTTCCTATTCTTACAAGTGGTATTGGCATTAGCCAGCAAAGAAAAATAAGTTTTTGCATTTTCCTTCAACCTTTTACATATTTTCACATCAATGTAATTGCAACTAATAAATACATTTAAAATAATGTATATAAAGATAGCCACCCTTATTATTTTTATTTAATACTGTACTAATATTTGATATAATATCAAATAAAGAAATGAATTAAAAGGTTGGAAATAAAAACAGTAATACCATCTTTATTTTCAGATGACATTGTTTTCTGTGTAGAAATTATTAAGAAATCTACCAATAATTACTAGAATATAAATTTCACAGAAAGTCCTAGAATGTATGATTTAATATACAATCAATATATCAACAAATCTCTGGAAAATGAAATTTAAATATAGTGCATATATGTTAATGCACATATACACATATTCATATTTATATACATATTTATCCAAGATGTAACTGCATTATGACAGAATGACCCTTCATGTTGTGGCCAAAAATGGAAATCCTGGGAAGCAACTTTTGCCAGCAACTATTAACCTTTTAAAATAAATAAACATTTTTTTATCTTTTTTTTTTTAATTAAACCATAGCTGTATTCATTAGTGCAATTGTGGGGTACAATGTGCTGGCTTCATATACAATCTGAAATATTTTCATCAAATTGTTTAGCATAGCCTTCATGGCATTCTCTTAGTTATTGTATGAAGACATTTGTATTCTGCATTTAGTAAGTTTCATCTGTACCCTTCTAAGATGCACCGTAAGAGTAAAATAAATAAATTTTAAAATAATAGTATTAGCAGGAGTGTCCAGCCTGCCCATAGGCTGCATGCTGAGTTTGTAAGGACTTCTGCTGGATATCACAAAAAGTCTGTACGAACTTTTTTCTTTTTTGCTAATCAGCTTTTATTACCTTTTTTGTATTTAATGGGTGCCCAAGACAACTCTTCCTCTTCCAATATGCAGCAGACAACAGTAAAAGTTGGACACCCCTGGAGGAAAAGTCTAAAGAATTACGGCTCTTAGTTGCAATGCAACCACTTCGTAGGATGAGGGGACCTGCAAAACTTCCTCCCACATCTTCCTTGTGGAAAAGGCTGAATATAAACAGCATGAGTTGGAAATAAGTGGGAAAGGAAGAGCTGAGTAGGACTTTGATTTCACAGAAAAAAAACTGCAAAATATTTATTAAAGGCCAATTCTAAGTATGTCACTGTCTGTAGGTACTACTGAAAATCCACAGGAAAAATGCAGTCTGCTGTCTTAGAGCTTACAATAATGTTTCAATGACAAGGTTGCTTTTAGGTAAGTTAAATAATGTAAGACACTCTGTGATTTAGTGCCGAGATGGATGGTGGAGATAAGCACTGCAGGGGCTCACCTTGGAGAAGGGGAGATCAGTGGGGCTGACGGGTCAGGAGAGCACTTCAGGGAAACAAGGAGTAATGAGGGAGTATGACCTGGGCTAGAGATTGGGGAAGGCAGAAGGAAGAAACTCTATCCTTCATAAAATTATTCAGCAAGCCTGCTCAGCCCAGTTAGCTCCTCTCTCAAGATTATCTGATACCCTGGTTTAAGAAGTGTGACAGAGAAGTTTAGTTTCTCTCCTTCCCTCTACAAGTCTTCTCGCCCAACAATAAGCTCAGAGGATCAACGTGTCCCTGGAGATGCAACACCAGCCTCGGCCACAGGACTGTCCCCAGGCAAGTGAGGGTGTATTCAGGCAAGCAAGGCCCCCAAATCATAAAAATCCATAACAGAAACAGAGTAACTAAATTAGAAAATTCATAAAGGTAGTCAAACAGAGCCATAGAAAGAAGACATGATATGCAAAAGAAAGTTTAAATATGTTATAAATCAACCATGTGTTTTGGAAGGGCAGTGAAAAACTGGGAATAGAAAATACCGTGGAGGAAACAGAAGCAGGAGACTTAAATTATAAAAGGAAAATACTGACAGGGCAAAGAGAAGGAGCTGGAACTCATCTCCTGTGACAGTTCAAAATTTAGGTATTTAATACTTCAATACTGAATAACTAGCTGTATTTTCTTTTTTTCACCATGAAAATACGATTAGAAAAAGCACTAAAGTAAGATCAGACAGAAAACATAGGCAAGTTGTGACAAAATTTAATAGCCATATTCTCATGTGATCATAATTCCGCTGTTCGCTGAATCATGCTGTATCATCCTCTTGATTTTGGTCAATTTTCGCATTTTGCTAGTATTGCACACAATGGAGAAGTGTGGGGAAGTGTGGTATCCCTTGGATATCATCACCCTAATATTCATAAGTATTGGGGCCAAAAGGTTCTTAAGAAGCCACGTAAAGAAAAGCAGAAATAAAGACAAGAAGTCCCTGGCAATTGGCAATCCTTGACCCACCGAGACAAATACAAAAAGAACTCTATAATCAGTGGAACTCAAGAAGATACTCTGTCTTTTTTGTAACGTAGATCCTCATCTCTCTATCTTCCTTGGAAACAAATGTCTCTCTGTTCATACTTGCTAATGTCTGTTGACCAATTTTTCCCTATGTGTCTCTCCCATCTTTTCTTGTGTCTTCCTGCCTCTGGAAATCTAAACACAGCTGAACTTATGAGGCTCAGTCTCTTAAGACAGAGGTTTCCACAGTCTCTTCCTATAAACACCCTCACCCCCTCCCTCCTTACCCCTTCCCTTCATCTCCTTCGATATTTGCTGAGCACCTACTCTCTTCCAGGCACTGTACTTGCCAGGGTCTCCCTCTGTATTTTCTTTTTTCTGCAGGCCAATAAACGTATGTCTTTAAACCTAAATAAGTCTGGCTTATCTCCAGTATAAGATCCAAGGAGTAAAAGAAAGCTAAAGAGGTCTGTGCCAGTCATCCCTAGAAACAAAGGCCACTGCTTTAATTATAGCATCAAAATACACCCAATATTTTTTTAAGAGAAAATGAATGACTCGGCTGATTGATTCACTTACAGAAAACAGACTTGGCTAGAACAAACCCAATTACGTGTAATCAGGGTACCTATCTGCTCTAGTGTCCCCCAATTCCTGTATCTGTGCTATGGACATCTGTTTTAGGAAAAGTAGCACCAACAGCCAACTGGTCTGAATAGCCTTGACAGAGTCAAGCTGAATTACAGCATTTGTTACTCTGTTGAGGCAACATGACATTAAAGCCCAGTACACATGAATGTCAGTTGTGACATACTCCAAAGCTGGAAGAAACTAAGCTTGCCATCCGTGCTGCGGGAGAAGGCAATGGGAATTGCTACTGGTAATGGTTAATGTTCATTTCTTCCTGTTCCACTTTCTATAAACAAGGTAATGCCTATACAAGCTCATTACTGTAAACTGAGCACATTTAAATTGGCAGTAAAACCAGAGTATTTACTCTAGTGCATATATAAAGTGCCTCATCCAATGTTTTGGAAATGTTTCAAGTTTTGAAACCAAGCAGCTGGCAGCTTTACAAGCCAAACCTTACACTTAAATCACTCACTCTGGAAAGTTTTTTGGTGTCTTGTGTCAGGTAGTACCATTCAGCAGACATCCATTCCTCCGCCCCTTGAATTCTTCTGCAATAAATTTGCATTCACTGGGCTCTTATAACTCTTCCAGCACCACAGACCACAATGGCTGTTGATTAAATGTATATATTCTGTGCATTTAATCTGACTTTCATTACGGCCACTTCATAAAACCGCCACAGACTGGACAAGCGATGACACATAGCGAGAACCTGGAATCCCTGCAAAGTCTCAGATTAGGTTTTTTTTTTTCCTCCTTCTTTATTAATAGTGACCATTTTGCGGTCTAGCTCTAAATCAGAAAAGTATTTGACAGCAAATGTTCCTATCTATGGATTATATATAACCCGTCTTAAACACCAGATGAAAAAGGGATAACCCCGGGAAAGGAAGGGCTTGCTTCCATGTAAATCATGTTACAAATTGGACAACACCCAGAGAGTTCATTGTTCAACCTCAATTGTGAAGGCCATTCCCATTTACTATTCCCCTGGAATCGATGTTAATTAAGGCAGACTGAAACCATAAATCAGCCTGGGAGTTTTACAATGTAATTCAGCATTAAGCATATATATTTAAATAAAAAGTAACTGATTAACCACTAGACTCTTTCCAGAAGTTGCTGAGGCCATTTCTTTAAAACAGAGACATGCTACCTTTCATTTTTGTGAAGAGAGGAAATGAAAGAAATACTATCTTCGAACAAGGTGGGCTAAGGCTAGTTAAGTGACTCACAAGCTGTTTACTGGGAGGAAATAGAGAGCTAAAGAAAAAGAGGGGAAAGAAGAGAAAAAGGGGGGAGAGTTATTTGTACAAGGAGAGGCAGCTGGCATCTTTGTTCCATCTCCCTTGAAGTCATTAATTCTTCCTTTATTCACAATCATTAATAAAAAAATAAATAAGAAATCAGCCCCCGCTCTTGGAATAAGTGTTCAGTACTGAGGTGGGGGATAGCAACAATAGGAATGCTGTGGTAACAACATTCAAAAGCAGTTATTAAATAGCTGCCATGCACGTATTCCAAAGATGATCAATTTTACAGGCACTTTTATAAACTACCAGAGAGGTCATTTGTGTGAATCAGAAAAATCCAACTGAAGCAACCTGCCTGACAGAGCCAACAGAACATCCCTCTGAAGGAAAGAACCAGGGCTTCATCTGAGAAAACACTGGCTCTGAGAACCCACACTTAAAGAGACAAGATTGTTTGCGCTAACAGAATATAGCCGTGCAAGTCCGACTGTACCATGAATAGTAAAAGAACCTGCAGATAGGTAATCTAGGGAGAGGAATTTGTTTTAATCTAACGTACATGGATAATACACACACATTCAACAAATCATTAGGATACAACTAACGTTATCAGACGCCCAACACGTACTGAGAACTTTCACTATTTCATTTAGTCTGCATAACACATCTGTGGTGTAGGTATTATTTTCTATAAACTAAGGTGTATGTTACAAGTACCAGCTCACAGCACAAATAATTCACAGGGCAAATACTTGAACTGAGGTCTCCCAACACTAAGTTTATAGCTCTTTCCATTACTCTCACATTCACTGTTCTCCCCCACTCCAACCATCATCTGCTAAGATGTAACGTTCAATTAAAGATCTATGTTGTGTTGGGCCACAAGCAGAAGAAATAATATGTTAGGACACTGAAAGTCAGAATTGAAAACCAAATCAATCAAAAGAATAATAATGAAGTTAATATTTAGGTGCTTAGCATGTCCAGTCACTGTTGTAGACATTTTTTACATATGTTAACTCAGGCTTCACAACCACCACCTGGAGAAGGCACTCTCAGTATTCCTATTCCATAGATGAGAAAGATGAGCCTCAGAGACTTAAAAGAACTTCCCCAAATAGCCTGGCACCTGAAGTTCAGTTCTACATACTGGTATTTGTAATAGGGTAGTCCCTGGTGCAACTTCCTTCATGCTACATAACCTTTAAGTAGCCATTTGTACTGTTCCAAAATATATTAATGAAATGTATTTCTTCCCAAGGGGTAAGCATAATCTGGTCCCAGTAAGTCTCCCCAGTCTCTTCTCTGAACACTCCTCATCAACTATCTATGGCAGAATAACACCTACAGAATAACCGTATCTATGTAAATAAAAACACAGAGGCAAGATAACACCTTCACCATTAATAATATGTCCATATCTAAATATGGATTTGCATGGCTTCCTGTGGCAGAAACCAGAGAGATCTTGCATAGATGTCTTATATATGTGCCATAAATTGAGGAGCGTGAGAATGTAAACTCTATGGATCTATGTTCCTTCTGTCTTAGTTTGTTTGAGCTATTTTTGGCTGGGGCTGGGTTTGAACCCACCACCTCCGGCATATGGGGCCAGCGCCCTACTCCTTTGAGCCACAGGAACTGTCTGTTTGTTTGAGATATTATAATATAATACCATAAACTGGGTTGTATATAAACAACAGAAATTTATTTCTCACAATTCTGGTGGCTGGAAAGTTCCAGATCAAGGCACCTGCAGACTCAGGGTCTACTAAGGGCCCATATTCTGGTTTATACAGCCTTCTGGCTATGTCTTCACATGGCAGAATGGATGGGTTAGTTCTCTCAGGCCTCTTTTATAAGGGCACTAATACCGTTATGAGAGTGGAGTCCTCATGACCTAATCACCTCCTAAAGTTCCCAACTCCTAATATCATTGCTTTGATATTGGTAGTGCTTCCTAATCTGCCAGGAATATGTTCATTCCAGTGAATGCCTGGAACCACAGATACAGTATACACGCTACATTTTTTTCCTGTCCATACAAACTTATGATAAAGTTTAACTTACAAATTAGGCATGGTAAGAGATTAACAACTAATAATAAAATAGAACATGTGTAACAATATACTACAATAAATGCTACATAAATGGGGTCTCTCTTTTAAAATATCTTATTATAGTATACTCACCTATATTCAGATAACAGTTGAACCTGAGAAACTGTGAAAAGCAAAACTCTCGATAAGAGAGAGGAACTGCTGTATTAGGATTTCAACATATGAATTTTGGGAAGACCAAACATTCAGACCATAGCACTCCTGAGCCCCTCCCAAGTGCTGGACTAAAAAAAAAAACTACACCAATTTCTAAATATGACATGAACTTTTATGAGTCAGGATACTTGAACATGCTATTCCTTCCCTTCTTTACCTGTCAAAACATTAAAATCTTAGCTACCATTCAAAACTCAGTACGAATACAACCTCTTGGTAAAAACCTCCCCCAGATCTATCGGACAGAGCTGCTGGTCCTCTGACACCTATCATAGTGTCCTGTAAATATTTCACCTATGTCCCCTGTTCAATTGTTACTCTATGTAGTAACATAGTGATTGCTGTTACTGAAATGTTACTTCATTTTTGTTTTTCCAGCACCTAACTAAGGAGCAGTAGAAACAGTAGTTGCTCAATAAATGTTTGATACGTATTGGTATTACACAAGACACAAGTATGAATTCAAAATATACATTGTTTCTTCCAACAAAAAGCAAAACAATATATGAATTCCAGGAGTCCAAGTTCTTACAATAAACTATTTTCATCTCACGTCCTAAAGAAGCTGTCCCTCAATCTACACTGAAAGCCATCTTACTTATATTGTATGCTTTCTACTTTTTTCTGGTTTGAATTGAAATTAAGACAAATAGTTTTCATCTCAAACTGGTTTTGAATACATACGGTGACCACCAAGACAATAAAGTTATTTACTAGAAAAAATGCAGTACCGCTGGTATCTTGCTAAAGCCCTTGGGAATGAAGGTGATTCCAAAGGAACTGTTTTTCTCTGGGCCCTGGACCATAGCACTGGAGTTCTGGTGAGTCACGTGCAGCCTGGAAGACTAAATTGGAACTGCAGTTTCCTCATCTGACCACTACCAGTTATGCGGTGTGGCCACTGGATGGTATGTTATTTATTTGTAAGAGGATACCACTTTAAAAGTCTTAATTTCTTCTACAGCAGCAGGCAAGAAGAGGAGGAGGTGAAGTTCTTTGTTCTAGGCCTGGTTTCATACTGAATGTCTGGCAAGTCGCTCAGCTTCCCCAGCCCTCCACTTCCTTGCCTAGGAAAAGACCAGACTTGGTAACCAGAGGGAGGCTGATCTCTATGATACAAATCTTCCCAGCCCCTTTGCAGACGTTAAGTGTTGATCATAACACTTTCCAGCTGAACTTCTGATTGCTTTTCAACACAGCACTTTAGCTAGCTACTATCGAGTGAGTGAAAGATGTCGTTTACTATTAAATACATTGCTATCCCTAACAACCTCTGAATTCTAATTCTGTGAACATGAGCTACTGGATACAGAACACATTTGACCACCAGTGGGCGCTCAATAAGAAAGTTTATCAGAAGTTGCGCCAAACTTTGGTTTGCCTTGCTCTTTTCCCAAGTGCACGTTAAAGTTTCACAGCCATTTGAATAACTGTAGCTTGTGAACACCGCAGAGTCAGTACACCTCTGCATTCAATTGACTGTCTACGTTCCCAACACGTTTTTTAACACGCAACGCATGTACTAGAAAGACATCATTTGAAAAAGCAAAATTCAGGTGTTAAAGAGTCCTGCAACAAACATTTTAAAGCCCAAGCAAAGTCACCATCAAGAATAGCTAGAAACCTCCCCTCCCAAAAAACTGGTTTATTACAGTTTCCTGTTGTGAAACTCTTCAGTATACCTAGATCATACTTTAACAACCAAGTCTTCTTCTTCTTTTTTTTTGCAGTTTTTGGCCAGGGCTGGGTTTGAACCCCCCACCTCTGGCATATAGGGCCGGTGCCTTACTCCTTTGAGCCACAGGCGCCACCCAACAACCAAATCTTCTTAAAGCACTATTTTAAAAGCACTGGTGAAGATCTTTTCCTTGACCTAAATAGTGTAGAGGCAGCTTTGGTTAGGAAGAGACAGATTCGCAGATTTGGAAGGGGCCTTAGATATACCCTAAGCACAAAGGGAAAAAATACTCCAATGACTTGCCGAAGGCCACACCCCCCCAGTTAGCGGCATACCAGGCACTGAAGCCCCAGCCCTGATTCTGACTCCAGTGAATTTTCTAAATTTAATTTTTGCTGATGTTTACTTGAAAAAGTGGGCTTGATGGCTAAGGAATATGAGCAATCCTTATTGCATCTCTAACACAATGTTAGAAATTGTTCAAATCCAGACCAGTAAACACAGATGACAGTCAAATAATTTTGTATTTCGTTTCTTGAAAGCAAAATGTGTTTGGGAAAACAGTACTCATTTACATTCCTAATCTGACATTACTTAGAGATGAGGTCCTGGGACATTTTGTACATTCTCCCCAGGTGTGAAAGCAGAAACTTCTGCTAGAGGACAGTCAGCAGCCAGACTATAAAATCCTCAAATAGGAAATTGTTTTTCTAGGTTTATTAAAGAATAGTTTGTGTTCTTACAACCATGGGACTATATTTGAGGCTTTTAGGAGGCAGACCTCAAGACCAACCCCTATCCTAAAGTGAGTCCTTTTTCACGTGTTCTAGAAGAGTCTGGGTATCCAAGGCTGAATAAGAGAAGGGTATCAAATGGCTAAGTCTTTTTTAAATGGTCACAGCTGTTTGGCCCACAGTTTCCTCTTCCAGCTAAGAGAATTAAAATAAAAATTCATAATGGTACTTCATTCGCAATACTCTACCACACAAACATTTGGGGAAAAAAAATCTGAAAATACAATATTCTTCTGTAAGTATTGAATAGTATCTCAGATTCTGGGCACCTGACAGGAAAGGTCATATATTTTCCTGGCTCAGAAACTCCACCATCCTAGTGGGATGCTTTAAAGAACTCTAACAGGGACAATGCTTACCTGCAACAAGGGCTTTCTGGCAATCAGAAATGCCCTTTGCCAAATCATAAATGAACAGATATCTCGTAGCCTCCAAGAGAGATAGTCTGACATGTGAATAAAGCACATGGTTGTATCCCTGTTAAAACAGTTAAGAGCAGAAACGTGGGCTTTTTGAAAGCCAAAGAAAGGTGTCTGGGCTGGTTTATACAATTTTATTTTTAAAGAGATCACCAGGCTAACAAGGTAACAACATGTCAGTCGTTCCCCTCAAGACAAGTTAGAGTCGCTTAATTTATTCAACCTTGATGGTTAAACATTGGAAGGGTTGTGTCTACGCATATAAAACAAAGCAAAAAAGGCAGATTCATTAAGGACTGCGGTGATCACCCTTATATGTATTCTTCTGCATAGAACCACCTAGAATGGAGACACAGGAGTTGAAAGATCTCTATTTTTTCACTTGCGGAGACCCCAAGTGAGCTATTTCAACTCTCTGAGCTTTGTTTCTTCCTCTATAAAATCCGAAATAAGACCTATCTACCTCGCAGGCTCTCGGACAATTAATGACGGAACATGTGAATGTGCCTAAGGCTTGGTTGGCTAAAATGGAAGTCTCTCCCTCCCTAAGGTTCCAAGAAAGGTCTCCTGGCTTCCTTGGTTTCCCGTACACACTTAACAAGTAGTTAGCATGTTAATAAATCATGTCCCTAGGGAAAGAAGTGGGGCTGGGATAAGGAACTCAAATTGGTTGTCAAAGGGGATCAGAGTCACCTAAGAGTTATTTTATAAATTCAGCAGTTACTTGGATAAAGATTCAAAACAGAGATGCTCATCCACGAAGGTTGCAATGCTTGGCCACTTTTGTAGCAGGAACATAATCAAGGACAACTAGGGTTACCACACTTCAGCCCACAGCCAAGTGGCCATGACTACCCAGAGAGGCTGCCACGAATTTTCTAATTGGGGATCTAAACTCGGAGGGAGTCTCAAAGCAGCAGGCAGGAACAGGAGTTAGGTGTAAATAATTTCCTATCCTGAATGAATCTCTGACATAAAGCTGCCATGTTTTATTTCAGTAATAAAATGTTTTGTTTTTTAATAGTAAATGCTCCAAATGATTTGTATTAAACCCTGCAGTAGATTGTGCCTTGGAGAGTTAAGCTTTACTCTGCTTGCCATTAAACTGCTATTGGTTCATCATAGGAGGGTGCCAGATAGCAAATCAATAGCTAGAATGATGTAGTCATATGAAAAAGTTCAATTCTTTTTAATTAAACAATACAAGAAATAGTTTGAGTACTTGTCATATGGCAGTTAAGTCCTTTTCCGTGACTCTCCTATTGCTTCTACTGACATACTTTAAAGAGATTTATGAACAACCAAGAAAAGACAGCATTATCATTTAACCATGTAAAATTTTTAAAAACTGTATTGAGGGTCATCTCGGTCGGGTACTTTGTAAGACTAGTGGCCTTTTAATATTATAATGAAAAGTAATAAAAGTATTATTAACTATGAGGAAAAATATCCCCACCTTATTTATCTTCTAAGTAAGAACCATCCCATAGAAAGTAAAATAATGAGACAACGGTTCAGCTCATTTATTTGCTCCTCAAATAGCTAATAGCTACAGCAAAAGTGGTTCTGTCAACTTCCATTCTTGGCTTTGTTTCACGCCAGAACACCTGGCTAAAAAGTGAAAAAACACCCAAATGGCATTGTATAGGAAAAACACCTGGATGATTGATTGCATTTTTCACTTTAAAGTCAATGTTTTGATTTTCTAGAGACACGGCCTTTGTTCAGTAGGTGCAAACTTTTACTAGCAAAAATCACCGTTTTACAAAGCTTGCTTTGACAAGGTCTAATTTATCCATTTTAATTTTAAATGACTTGAGTTTTAAATAATATCATATACCCTGAACCCCACTTATGTTGAGTCTTAAGTTAAGGAGCAGGAAAAAGAAAAAAGACTTCACTAGAAAAGACTACAAACTACATTCTCCAAGTAGTCAGATAGCACCAGGTCAAAAGAAATGAAGAACTCGAGGCAACATTTGGAAACAGCTTTAAAATATTAAAGTGATTGTGACAGAGTAAGGGGCTGGGTTCTTTAAAATATGTGTTGTATGTCCACGTGGCACTAACATGGAATGATGACGTCAGTTGTGCTAATGCTGTCATCAGAAATAACTTAGGGTGGCTGCAGTTAGGTGGCAAGACTCCATCCAGCTTCTCACACACCCGTCTAGCCTCAAGGTCTGTTTCTGAAAGTGAAAGGACTCTGATGAGAGTACAGAGACAAAAGGTCATCAGTCATGTTCCCCAGAGGACAGTAAGTCTGGCCAGCCTTTGGTGGACAAGGCTGGATGCAAACGAAGAGAGAGAGAGTGTGGGGAGGGGCACTATTGGGGGGACGGCTGGGCCCTGTCTCAGAAGGAGGCTGCTTGAGATACTCAGGGTTATCTTGGATCGTTCAGATTAAAGGGCCCTCGGAGAATTCCAGGCTCCTGTGATACAGATTTAGGACAGATGGAGTCTTCTATTTCATTCAGGATTCCAAGGGTTACAGGGGGATGTCCCTACAACACAACTAAATTGTCCGATTTTCCCAGTCTTCCTTAGTCGTTCACCAGGTTTGACTAACACCTGAGGTGGGTCTCTTGATGGTCCTTGCGGTCTACTTTAACTACAAAAACTCATGCAGGTGTCTTAAGATCCAGTTTTGTCTGCATGCCTCTCGCATGATTTTTTAACAGGTAGAATTCCTAGGCATATAAAGATTACTTGAAGGGGTGACTTAGATATGTCATTTACATTTTCTGTGGCTCAATTTTCTCATCTGTAAAATAAGAAATAAAAGCCCACGTTGCTGTGGTTGTAAGGATTAAACAAGGTGCTGGCTTACTGAAAAGCCTAGCAGAGTGTGAACTCAGACTTTTTACTGACTGATTCTGAATGTAAACAATCAATTCAAGGCAATTTATTGGTGCTGTTGAAAAGCTAGTCACTCCTTGTTTGTTTCCTGATTCTCTATTTGTTTCATTCCTTTATTCTCTATTGCTGCTAAGACCCCTTTGCCAAACCATCCAGGAGTGGGGTACGTGTGGCCTGAGGGCCATGTGTGGCCCTCAAGATCCTCAAGGATGGCCCCTTGACCAAATCCAAGCTTGACAGGGCAAATCCCTTTATCAAAAAGGATTTGTTCTGTAAAATTTGGATTCAGACAAAAGGCAGCACTCAAGGATCCAGAAGGCCACAGACAAAGGAAGAAGGTAAAGATCGTGAAGGCCATCTAACACATGACTTGGTCTCCCAGAACGTCTGATCACTACCCTCTCCTGACTATGCCATGAACACAGGCTAACGCAGCTTCTTCAACCATGCTAGGGTTGCCTGCTCCTGAGAAGGTCAGAGCAGTAAGCACGGGAAAGGTGCTTTGAGAGAAGAAAACTCAGGGAAAGGGTTTTAGTGTCCTATCTTTCTTGAGAAAGCTGAATGTAACATGGCTTCTTTTTGGTCTTCTGCTTGGAAACAAATGTTCCTTTGCCTATCTTAAGACCCTGGGTTTAATTAGTCGTCTCTCTCAGAATTCAGCCTGTTCATTTGCAAATGGAAGACATCAGAAAGGCTAGTAGAGGTGGGTGTGGGTGTTGGGGGGAAGGGGGATGAAGTGTTTATTTTCAAAGCTGTGGGGGTCCTCATTTGAAAAAGCACCGAGCTTATCTCAATGTTTTTGTTTGTATGATTTTGAATTAGAAGATTGGAGCAATTCATTTAGGAGATTAAGCTGTCTTTACAATGGGCCAGTTGCCCTATTTATTCAATAGTATTGTTAGCATTGAAGTCTTTTTTTTTTTTTTTTTAAGAATTCCTTGGTCTTCAATTCTATGTTAATTAATTTATGTTTATTTGCTGGTCACATTTGTAAAATGGTTTAAGTTGCCAGTTTTAGCAAACAGAAACACAGAATGCCTAAATGTGAATTTCAGAAAAACAATGAATAAAATTTCAGTCTAAGTAGGTCTCAAATCACTGGGAAATCGTGGCGTGTACTTATACTAAACAATTTTTAATTATTTCCCTAATATTCAAATTTAACTAGACACTCTATATGTTATCCGGCAAGTCTACCATGTTTTTGTGGATGTCGGATACGTTGGATATTCCAAGAAAGCCAACCCAAAACTAGGACAAATACCATTTCATTTATCGCACTTAAAAGTTATTCACCACAGAGCTGAGTACATCATCATTCTGAATAACAATTTCCGATCTATCAACAGATGAAATGATAGCTCAGACAATCAAGTACATTTCGACTAGAGAGTAAGAGGTAGTTCTAAGCCTCTACAGTCCATTCCGATTATGGAAAATGTTCTTATGACAAAAAGGTAAAAGGGACAACTGGCATCTTTAGCAGAATTAGAAGTTGATGCCATGAACTACATTTAAACATGAATATCATCTTTCATTTATGCTGCAAAGCAAACATCCTGTTCGAGGAGGGGCCAGAACACCCCAGTGCACATCATAAGGTCGAAGAGGCCTTTGAACCAATAAATGAGTGATTTTCCCATGGGAGACTAAACATTTGCTTGCGACAGTAAACAAACAGCAAGCTGATTTTTAGGTAGCCCAGTCATTTTTACATATCTCTGGAAACAAGTTAAATGAAGAGAAGGATTATTTTGATGAAAATAAAAATGTTTGCCCTTGACTTAGATCTTAGCAAATAATTTTTAAAATAATTATACTTATTTTATATTTAAATGATTAAATTCTTCCTCTTTGCTCTTGGCCCTTACAAATATACAATTGTGTATCTGAGGCCTCCTCCCACCCCAGGAACTGGAAAATAATATTATTTGCAGTAATTCATTCCTAAAGCCCTCTGACTTCTAAACTGTGATAAGCTAATAAGCCTAATTACGCATACTTTATAGAGTCAATTTCATCACCTTAAAGTCACATCTGATATTTAGAAAGAAAGGGGGTATTTTTGGAGATTCCGAAGTACCTTGATTTCTCTTTCTTTTTTTAAATAGTCGCCTTCCCAGAAAAGGACAAAGAAGGAAATGACACATACATCAAATGAAAACCTCAAATTAATGATCAGATATTTGGTCAAGAGATTCCAATCTGCCTTTTAAATAAAATATCGGAAAACTCTTGCTAGGACTTGATTTTGAAATAAACCTCATGTTGGAGGTCAGCCCTGCTAAGAAATACCACTGAAAGCTGCCACTTGACCCGGAATTCCTCTACAAGAAAAACTAGCCATAACTACATGAGAGGCCTATATGAGAAACCGCCGGAATGTCAACTTCATTTGCAGTGGCCCCATATGGCCTGATCACTCTCCATGGCATGATAAATCACTGGCAGAATCCTTACCTTCCTACGTTTGATCTCTGCTCAGCAAGCTGTGGTTTTGATGTGAAGAACTCCAGATCTCTTAGGTCAGAGACAAATAGCAGTGGCACTGACCTGCAAAGTGCTAAGTCTCTATTAGACTCGAGTGAAAAGCCAAGAGCTTCTGACAAGTTCCCTTGCCACCACGTTTCCTCACCCTCCGTGGGTTTCAAGAGCTCAGCTTGGGAGAAGAGCTACTGAAATGGTTTGGAGGAGAAACAACGAATCTTTTCTTTCTGCCCCTATTACCACGCATTAAAATCGATTCTCGCTAAGACTTAAAGGAGAAGTTCTCTCGGTAGTTGTTCCTCTAATTTCCACTGCTGTGTGTCTCTAGCAAACGTGCAACATTTTGGTTTCCACTAGAATCTTTATGGCCCTGCTAATCACTAACTGCATACAGGGAATCATCAATAGAGCTTTCCGTGGACTACCCTTTGGTAACTATGAGTACTTCCTTGAGGAAATATTTTCAATAAAATTGTTTTGGGTGCAACTGTGGGGTCTCAGAAAGACTACAACTAGATATGGCAGCAAGTTCAGGATTGTCCTTCTGATGCTCACAATCACAGGTTCTCGGCCCAGGAGAGTAAGGAATCCTTGAAGGAATCTCTTTAAGGTAGGGTAAAGAAATCTTAACCGCTCTTCTAATCCAACCCTTTTTATAAGCAGGTCAATTTAATAAGCATCTCATTCCACCCTCTCATTTTATAAGTAATAAAACTGTTCCCAGGCAATTTGAGTGATTTACCCAGTATCCCAAAGCATTTTCCTATCCCCAGGGCCTCCCCCTCCTCCCCAGAGTAGATGCTCAATAAGTGATCACATGATTTTGTTCATTCATTAATCCAATACATATTTATCATATGCCTACATGTACAAGGAACGGCTAAATGTGCATTCTTGAGTAGCAGAGCTGGGGCCAGACAGGTCTTCTCATCCTTGTTCACTGCTCTACAATGCACTCTGAGGGGTTTCTATTTCAAAGGAAGGGGCAAGTGGGTGGGAGTGAAGGAGAGGAGATTTTATTTTCATCCTAAAATGTGTGTGTGTGTGTGTTTACTTTCTTTCAAGAAGTACATAAAAGGAAGAAAACTATTTTGAAACACTTGACCTTGAATTTACTTCTAGTCCTGCCATTTTACCTACTAGCGACTCTGCAAATGGAATCAGACAATTTTGTTTTTTAATAGATTCATTTACTCATTCATTCAAACACCAAGATGTATGGACCACACTGTGCGTCAAGGCAGCCAAGAACACTTGGGTCCAAGAAAAAAACTAGTCTTGGTGTGACGCAATCAAACATCACATCATTTAACAGTAATTATAAAAATAAAGATTTAAATAAATCTAAAATAGTGTATTTGAAAGGCTTTTTGCAAGAGATGATTTGGTGTGTTCATAAGTCATGTTCCGTCTATCACGTAAAAAGGACAAAAATACTTCAAAAATTGTAAGACTAAAATTGGTGTGAAATTATGAGTTCCGAAAAAACAGAAAGCATGCTATCACTTTCACAGCTGCATTATTTCAGTAGTTAGCCCCTTTACCCCACTTAGAATTAGACTCTCATAAATAAGCTCCTCATCTTCTTACAGAACCAAGTTGGTGACTTTGCAAGTGTTCATTAAAAGCAAAATGTTTGGTTTCCTTTTTAGTTAAATGTAATTTATTTATGCACACACATCTATACCAAATGTTGAGCAGGAATCTTCCTCTCAAATCAAATCATCAAGAGTTCCAAAAGTCACAGTTTTGTGTACTCTTTTCCTAAGCCTTCTCTTTTTCTCTGTTGGAATTCCTGGTAATGATACCAGAATGTGGGCAAACCTCATTAGTCTCCCTGCTGTTTACAAGACAGGATTTATGCTCAATGTGCTGAACACAATGACACACATCACTAAATGGCCAGAACTCCCACCCGGGCTTTAATCTGAGAAATTTTTCACTCCGTACAAATACCTAACAGCATGGAGAAACGTGGAAGAGCAATTACAGCCAACACGTGTAGTCTTTAAGAGTACACCAATAAATACCCATTTGTGAAGGTTAATTTAATGCAACCCAGGCTGTTATCTGGAATAGTAGATGTCACCAATTCAATCCATTAAGTAATTACTAAATTCTCCAGAGGGCTCACAAAAGTCAAACATGGTTATTCCAGGTTCATTGCTTCTGGTCTCCCTAAGGACCATTTAGGCCAACAGCTGGGAGAGCCAACTACAAAGGTTCCCAGGCCTAACTAGCCATTTTATGAAAACAGGTAAATGAGTCTAACCAAGGAATGAAAGTCTTCAAGGACCCCTCCTAAGAGAAACACTTAAGGAAGTAGAAAAGAAGCACAAGTGGGTAAGAATAAGAGTGAAGTGTAAGGGAAATCTAGAGACTACAATATCTGGCTTAAAGGAGATAACCTGTTGAATTATTTAGATAGGATTTTTGGTCATTTACAAGGAAATATTAATTGTACACCCCAACCACCTACTCCCATCACTGAGGTATAAGTCACCTGGGTTCCTGTGATCAAATTCTATTAGTTAGGATACCGCAGAAATTTCTCTGCCCTATATCCCCTCGAAGTTTACATGTAATAGAGAGATATGATAGTAGTTAAGCCTCAGTGAGAGATGATTATTCATAACAAGCAAGATGGAACATATCCACCCAACTCTTTCTGGCGAGTGTCTCTCTGACACGGGTTACAGCCAGTTACACAAAATGATGGCCTAAGAGGGAAGAGGAAGCATTAAAAAGAATCTAAAATACATTGCTTTTCAGGAGCTTCACACATCCTCCCTCCCAAATGAATCTTAACAACCAGAACAAAGGAAAATACTTTTGGAATAAAAACAAAATAGAACAAACAGGTCTTATTAAGGGCAGTGTATGACTATCCAACCAGTGAGAATCCAAAAATCACAGTCCTTTACCATAACCTAAAGAATTGGGGAGGGAGGGTAATAAACCGTGGATGGTTAATGGGTGCAAAGATATAGTTGCATAGAATCAACAATATTTGACAGCATGACAAAGTGACTATACTCAACATTGTTAAGTTAGAGTATACTTTAAAATAAAAGAGTGGAGTTGAAATGTTCCTAACACAAAGAGATGATAAATTCTTCAGGTGATGAATACCCCAATTACCTTGATTTGATTAATTTGCATTGTACACCTGTATGGAAACATCCCATATACCCTATAAAGATATACAACCATTATGTCCCTATAATAATTTTTTTAAAAAAAGATCACGGGAACCCAGATGACGTATACCTAAAGCATCAAATTGTATCAATCCCCCCTCTTTTACTGTTTGAATACATAACTCCCATTTTTATCTGGTTGAAATTATTGCTAATGGTGGCTACCAAGTGGAATTAAATTTGGAGTTTGGATTAAAAATGGGATTTGTAGTCACAAAACTGGATTTGCGATTATCCTGTAAAACACTCAGCAGAGCTTTAGGTTATTAGTCCAAATTTTATTAACTTTATTGTGGTTCTTATGTTTTTTTGTTCTTGTTGTTATGAGCAAGCAAGGAAGAGTACTGAGTCCTGGAATTGCCACCCACTATTACTATTCAGCCTGAATAAATTATTTAACTTTAATACGCTGATTAAATATGGAGATACTTATAACACAGAGATATTAACATAATATCCACATTGCAGGGCTGCTCCAAGAATTAAGTGGACTCATATGGGAAAATCACTTTACATATTATGGTATTGATAATAAAAGCTATCGCTATTAATAGCTATTATAATAATAAGATATAACCAGGACTTATTCAACAAACATTTCCAAAGCCTCTACACTGCTGGACACTGAGATAGGTGCTTCAGAGATACCGATACCAAGATGAGTAAGAGTTTATCATCTAGTACAGTTTAGGAGTAGGGAGTTACACTGAAAAATATAATACAATGGAAAAATTGTTCCATGGAGGAAAAATGCACATAAGGAACATTGAGTGCTCAGAGAATACAAACTTATTAAAAAATAGGTTGCGCAGCCAACTTTGTTAAGCATTATATGTAATAATATATGTGTAAAACTAAAGAGCTAGTTTCAGTTTTAAGGTTGGAGAATTTCACTCTTCTACCAATATCTTCTTTAGAATCCAAGGCACACAGGCATGAATCAAATCGCTTCCGAAATCAAGGCACAAAAAATAAATATGTAATGCCAGCTTTGAGTTTACAACACAAGTTAAAATGTTAATGAAGTGTGAAGTAATGTTATTTTCAAGCCTGGTGCTAAAGAATAATTTAAATTCACTGCACTAATCGGATGAAGCATAGTAGTAAGTTAGTTATTCAATAAAAAGGTCTTTTTATTGGAAACTCTCTTTCAAATTAACTGTCTTCTATCCATGTTCTCTCCGTACCTATCAACAAACAGCATAGAGTAAAGAATTCATCAAGTTACCTCGACCCTGCAAAAATGGGGGCATGTTTATGAGAGAGAGAACCTGCCATGGAAAGCAAGTAGTACAGCATATGTGTGCAAGAAAGCACAATGGTAGCTACAATTTAAACACTTAATTCTGCTCTAGGTCATAAAAGAAAGGTGGGAAAATTGGGTCCTGACATGAATAAGTTATAATAATCATGTTAACCCAGAGTTTTATACAATGGCCCCTTAAGGTAGCTTTATGGAATGCACTACTATTCTGAGTTTAAGGGAAACTACCATGTATTAAAATCATCCATCGAAGTAGAATAGTTTCTCATATTTTCTATTATAGAGAATCACATATTCTGAGCCTCCTCCTAATCTTATTGCAAGACTACAGAGAATACAATTCTTTTACATTATTTACACATTAACATTGTTTGATTTTCCTATATGTTACATCATTTGTCTTTGAGATTTATTTGTGTTTTCATGAATAAACAAATACCAGTTCCAGGGAGTTAAGACACAGAGGCAAAAAAGCAAATATTTTAATAGTGAAAATAATAAACTTTCCAAAAACTGTTAAGAAAACTACCTTGAAACACTTGGAATAAAAATGAACTTCGTTAACAAGACACTAAAAGAAAAATACTTCTTTATTTGAATTTAACTGTGTGACAGTTATACCAGAAACATAAAGAGGGAGAAAAAGCACAAGGAGGAAAAAAATGTTTATGTGGTATATGAATGACAAGGGATTATAATCTCAAACACATCTATAAAAATTTCCATAAATCGGTAAACACATACAGAAAAAACGAGCAAATAATAGTCAATTCACTAAGAAGGAAAGCCAAATGGACAACAAACATGAAAAGATGCTCAGTCTCACAAGAAATCAAGGAAATGCAAACTAAACCACAATGAAATACCCTTTTTCACACTTATTGGGCTGTCAAAATTTAGCAAGTATGAGAATCCCAAGTATAGGCAAGGATGTGGAATAATGGGACCTTTGATATACAGCTGGTGGAGTATACTGGGGGGAGGGGTTGATAGGATGGGAGTAGAAACCAGTATACCCCTGTGGGATAGAAATTTGGCAGTATCACTTATAAGTGTATGTCCTAGAAGCTTTCTAACTCAGGTGTATAGAGAGACATGTTCAGGGATGTTCAATGAAGCATTATTGGAGATATCCTGAATGTCAGGAGCAGAATGAATTAAAAATTGGGATATATTCAAAGAATGGAAAACTCTGGAACAATGACAATGATGAACTGCATGTCCCTGTCCAACAATATGCATGCATTTTGAAAATATGATGCTAAGCAAATAAAACAAATTGCAGAGGAATACAGATAGCATGGTACCTTTAAAACAAAAAATCTGAGATGGCAAAACAATAGCATATATTGCAGGTGGATACACCCACTTATGGGAAAGCAGTTAAGTGCCTTGGAGGAAGGAAAGGGGAGAAGAAAAAGAAACGTAAGGGGGGACTTTACAGGGGGACTTCAAGTGAAGGCTACAACCCAATTATTGCACAAAAAGACAGGGAAAGGGGAGAGGGAGGGAAATGGAGGGAGAGGGTTGGGGGAGAGAGGATAAAGGGTGGGATCACAGTTGAGGTGCATCTTTGAAGGATCAGGAGAAACCTACTAAAGGCAGAACACAAATGTTTTCACATAGTAAATGAGAAAATATCATGAATGTTATATCAATCAGGTTGATAAAAATATCTCCAATTGTATG